>SJYC01008621.1:0-11561 GCA_006408675.1 Madoqua kirkii
ATGAAGTAGTGAGGGAGAAAGTGTCCTCCCCGTCCTATTCCGCTGCCATCTTTTTTCCTTCCCCCTTTTCTTTGCTTTTTGTTACAGAATTTGTTTTAAATCTTGATATGACTTCACTAGACCCATTTTACTGTTGCTTCATTTGCATAAATTTTCTTTGATCCCCGTGCTTTCAGTGTGTATATGTATCTTGAGACCTGGAGTCTCTTATATTATATATATAGAGATGGGTTTTGGCTTTTTTATTGAATTAACCACCCTATATCTTGGAATTTATTTCACAACCAGACACATCCAAAACTGAGTGTCATTTCTGCTTTGGCCCACCTTTTTGTTCTTTCTGGTGCTATTTCAGTACTATTCCCTAGTAGCATATTGGACACCTTCCAGCCTGAGGGGCTCATCTTCCAGTGTTATGTCTTTTTGCATTTTCATGCTGTTTATGGAGTTCTCAAGCCAAGTGTATTGGAATTGTTTGCCATTCCTTCCCCCAGGGGACCAAGTTTGGTAAGAATTCACTATAACTCACCCAACATGGGTGGACCTGCACACATAACTCATAGCTTCACTGAGTTATGCAAGCCTCTTTGCCATGACAAGGCTGATGTATGAAAGAAATCCTGACGCTGTAAAGAACAATACTGCATAGGTACCTAGAATGTTAGGTTCATGAATCAAGGTAAATGGAAGTAGTCAAAAAGGAGATGGCAAAAGTGAAGTCTGGCATCTTAACAATCAGTAAACTAAAATGGATGGGAAGGGCCAAATCTAATTCAAAATAACATTATATCTACTACTGTGGAAAGTAATCCCTTAAAAGAAATATAATAACCCTCATAGTCAACAAAAGAGCTTGAAATGCACTATTTGTGTGCATTCTCAAAAACAACAGAATGACCTCGGTTCATATCCAAGGCAAACCATTCATCATCATAGTAATCAAGCAAATGCCCCAACCATAAATCCTGAAGAAGTTGTGTTGAGTTGTTCTATGAAGACCTACAAGACTTTCTAGAACTAACCCAAAAATAATGTCATTTCATCACAGGGAATGGGAATTCAAAAGTAGGAAGTCAAAAGATACCTGTACTAATAGGCAAATTTGGCCTTAGTACAAAATGAAGAAGGGAAAAGGCTAACAGAGTTTTTTCAAGAGAACACACTGGTCATAGCAAACACTCTCTTCTAACAACACAAGACACAACTCTACATGTCTACATTACCATATGGTCAATATCGAAATCAGATTGCTTATATCCTATGACCAACCTAGACAGCATATTAAAAAGCAGACATTACTTTTCCAACAAATGTATGTCTAGTCAAAGCTATGTTCTTTCCAACAGTCATTATGGATGTGAGCTGGATTATAATGAAAGCTGAGTGCCACAGAATTGATGCTTTTGAATAGTGGTGTTGGAAAAGACTCCTGAGAGTCCCTTGGACTGCAGGAAGATCAAACCGGTCAATCCTAAGGAAATCAGTCTTGAATATTCATTGGAAGGACTCATGGCAAAGCTAAAACTCCCAATACTATGGCCACCTGATGCAAAGAACTGACACTTTGTAAAAGACCCTGATACTGGAAGATTGAAGGCAGGAGGAGAAGGGGATGACAGAGAATGAGATTGTTGGATGGCATCACCGACCCAATGGACATGAGTTTGAGCAAACTCTGAGAGTTGATGATGATCAGAGAGGCTTGACATGCTGAAACCCATGGGGTTGCAAATAGACAGACACGACTGAGTAAAAAACTAACTATATCTTTTGTAGCTGAAGATAGAGAAGCTCTGTATAGCCAGCAAAAACAAGACCAGGAGCTAACTGTGGCTCATATCATGAGCTCTTTATTGAAAAACTCAGGCTTAAATTGAAGAATATAAGGGAAACCACTAGGCCGTTCAGCAGTGACTTATAAAGTCTCTTATGATTATACAGTGGAAGTGATGAATAGATTCAAGAGATTAGATCTGTTAGACAGAGTGTGTGAAGAACTATGGGTAGAGGTTCATAACATTGCACAGGAGATGGTGACAAAAATACCCCAAAGAAAAAGAGACCCAAGAAGGCCAAGTGGTTGTCTGAGGAGGCTTTACAAATAGCTAAGAAAATAAGAGAAGCAAAAGGCAAGTGAGAAAGGAAATGATGTACCCAACTGAATGCAGTATTCCAGAAAATAGCAAGGAGACATAAGAAAGCCTTATTAAGTGAACAATGCAGGGAAATAGAAGGGGGGAAAAAACAGAATGAGAAAAATGAGAGATTACTTTAACAAAATTGGAAGTACAAGGGCACATTTCACTCAAGGATGGGCATGATAAAGCACAGAAACATTAAGGGTCTAACAGAAGCTGAAGAGGTAGAAAGAAATACAGATCAACTTTTAGTTTTTTTTAAGGTCTTAATGGCACAGATCACTACAATGGTGCGGTCACTCACCAGGAGCCAGATATCTTAGAGTATGAAGTTAAGTGGACTTTAGGAAGAATTACTACAATAAAACTATTGGAGGTTATGGAATTACAGTTGTGCTATTTAAAATCCTAAAATATGATGCTGTTAAAGTGCTGTAGTAAATATGTCAGCACATTTGGAAAACTCAGCAATGGCCACAGGACTGGAAAATCTCAGGCTTCATTTCACCTCAAAGAAGGGCAATGTCAAAGAATGTTCACACTATTGTACAATTGCCCTCATTTCACATCTAGCAATGTAATGCTCAAAATTCTTCAAACTAGACTTCAGCAGTACTTGAACCAAGAAACTTCAAATGTACTAGTTGGGTATAGAAAAGACAGAGGAACTAGAGATCAAATTGACAACATCAGTTAAATCATAGAAAAAGCAAGGGAATTCCAGAAAGAAAAAAAAGTTTACTTCTGCTTCATTGACTACCCAAAAGTCTTTGACTGTGTCGATCACAACAAATTGTGTACAATTCTTAAAGAGACGGTAGTAACAGACTACCTCACTTGTCTCCTGAGAAACCTGTATGCAAGTTAAGAGGCAACAGGCAGAACTGGACTGGGAACAACGTACTAGCTGTACATTGGGAAAGGAGTATGGTAAGAGTATATATTGTCATTCTGTTTATTTAACTTACATGCAGAATAAATCATAAGAAACGTGAGGCTGGATGAAACACAGCTGGAATCAAGATTGCTGAGAGGAATATCAACAGCTTCAGACATGCAGATGGCAGAGAGTGAAGGTAAACTAAAGAGACACTTGATGAAGGTGAAAGAATGAAAAACATAGCTTAAAACTGAGCATTAAATAAATAAGATCATTGTCTCAATTCCCATTACTTCAAGGTAAATAGAAGGGGAAAGGTTGGAAACAGTGATAGATTTTATTCTTTTGAGATCCAGAATCACTAGTTACTGATTATAGCCATATAATAAGAAATTTACTCCTTGACAAACTAAGAGTATTAAAAAGCAAAAACATCAGTTTGCCGAAAGGTCCATAGAGTCAAAGCTATGTTTTCCATTTGCTGCTGCTGCTAAGTCTCTTCAGTCGTGTCCGAATCTGTGCAACCCTGTCGGGAGCCGCAGCCGCCATTGCGGGATGGCGCCGGTTTCCTGCTTCCTGGTTCTTCGCAAACGTAGACTAAAAAGACGCATGCACAAGATGTGTCTCTTAAGGTCACGGATATGCTAATCAGGGATTCTAACAGTGTTCTGTTATGAGCCAATGGCAGTGTTCTGTTATGAACCAATGGCAGTGTTCTGTTATGAGCCAATGGCAGTGTTCTGTTATGAGCCAATGACGGTGTTCTGTTATGAGCCAATCAGAGGTTGACACGCCTCCCCTCTGGGCTATATAAGCAACTGTTTTCCCTGCATCGGGGCCCTCGCCACTTCCTAAAAGAGCTGTAACAATAAACCTGCGTGTCAGAAGAATCCTGTCTGTGGCGTTCTCCTTATCGGCGAGGCGGGCGACCACACAACCCCATAGATGGCAACCCACCAGGCTCCCCCGTCCCTGGGATTCTCCAGGCAAGAACACTGGAGTGGGTTGACATTTCCTTCTCCAGTGCAGGAAAGTGAAAAGTGAAATGAACTCACTCAGTCGTGTCCGAATTTTAGCAATCCCATGGACTGCAGCCTATCAGGTTCCTCCATCCACGGGATTTTCCAGGCAAGAGTACTGGAGTGGGGTGCCATTGCCTTCTCCATTACTCATGTACAAATATGAGAATTGGACTATAAAGAAGGCTGACTACTGAAGAATTTATGCTTTAGAATTGTGGTGCTGGAGAAGACCATTGGGGGTCCCATAGATGGCAGGATTATCAAATCAGTCCATCCTAAAGGAAACCAACCCTGAATATTCATTGGATTATCATCAGGATTGACACTGAAGGTGAAGCTCCAATAATTTGGCTACCTGAAAGACTCTGATCCTGAAAAACACTGAGTGCAGAAGAAGGGGTGAAAGGATGAGATGGTTGAATAGAATCACAAACTCAATGGACATGAGTTAGATTGGATGTCGGTGGTAATATAAGATGCCAACTATAGAAAAAAACTATTAAAAATACAAATATATGGAGGCTAAATAGCATGCTTCTGAATAACCACCAGATCATGGAAGAAATCAAAAAGGAAATCAAAATATGCATAGAAACAAATGAAAACATGACAACCCAAAACCTATGGGATTTAGTAAATGCAGTGCCAAGAAGAAGGTTCATAGCAATACAAGCTTACCTCAACAAGAGAAACATCAAATTAATAACAGAACTTTACACCTCAAGCAAATAGGAAAGGAAGAAATGAAGAACCCAAAAATTAGTAAAGGGAAAGAAATCATAAAAATCAGAGAAGAATTGGGAGATTGTGTACACCTGTGGCTGATTCATGTCAATGTATGGCAAAACCAATACAGTATTGTAAAATAGAATAAAGTATTAAATAAAAAATAAAATAAATGAAAGCAACAAAGAAAGACTGTAGCAAAAATCAGCAACAGTAAAAGCTGATTCTTTGAGAAGGTAAATAAGATAGACAAACCATTAGCAAGACTCATCAAGAAAAAGAAGAAGAATCAACAAAATTAGAAATGAAAATGGAGAAATCAAAACAGACTAAAAAGAAATACAAAGGATCATAAGGGACTACTATCAGCAACTATATGCCAATAAAATGGACACCTTGGAAGAAATCAACAAACTTTTTGAAAATCAACAAAACTGAACCAGGAAGAAATAGAAAATCTTAACAAACCCATCACAAGATCAAAATCGAAACTCTAATAAAAAATGTTCCAACAAACAAAAGCCCAGGACCAGATGGCCTCACAGGTGAATTTTACCAAAAATTTAGAGAACAGCTAAAACCTATCCTACTCAAACTTTTCTAGAAGACTGCAGAGGGAGATAAACACCCAACTCATTCTATGAGGCCACCATTCACCTGATATCAAAGCCAGAGAAAGATACCACAAAAAAAGAAAGCTACAGGCCAATATCACCAGTGAATGTAGATGCAAAAGTCTTCAACAAAATTCTGGCAAACAGAATCCAACAGCATATTAAAAAGATCATGCATCATGACCAAGTGGTTTTTATCCCAGTGATGCACAGATACTTCAGTATTCACAAATCAATCGATGTAATACACCACATTAACAAACTAAACACAAAAACCATATGGTTATCTCAATAGATGCAGAGAAAGCCTTTGACAAAATTCAACACCAGTCTATGATTTTTGAAAACTCTCCAGAAAGTAGGCATAGAAGGAACATACCACAACATAATAAAACCCATCTGTGAGAAACCCACAGCAAACATTATCCTCAATGATGAAAAATTGAAAACATTTCCCCCAAAGTCAGGAACAAGACAAGGGTGCCCACTCTCACCACTACTACTCAACATAGTTTTGGAACTTTTAGCCAGAACAGTCAGAAAATAAAAAAGAAATAAAAGGAATCCAGATTGGAAAAAAAGAAGTAAAATTCTCATGGTTTGTAAATGACATGATCCTCTACACAGAAAACCCTAAAGACATCACCAGAATATTACCAGACCTAATCAATGACTATAGTAAAGTTTCAGGATATAAAGCTAATACACAGAAGTCCCTTGCATTCCTATACACTAACAATGAGAAAATGGAAGGAAAAATTAAGGAAACAAACTCATTCACCATTGTGACCAAAAGAATAAAATACTTAGGAATAAATTTACCTAAAGGAACAAAAAAGACCTATATATAGGAAACTATAAAACACCAATGAAAGAAATCAAAGATGACAGAAATAGATGGAGAAATATATCATGTTCATGGGCTGGAAGAATCAATATAGTGAAAATGAGTATGCTACCCAAAGTAATTTATAGATTCAATACAATCTCTATCAAACTACCAACAGTATTTTTCAGAGAAATAGAACACATAATTTCACTATATGTATGGAAACACACACACAAAAAAAATTGACTAGCCAAAGTAATCTTGAGAAAGAAGAATTTAACTGGAGGAATCAACCTGCCTGACTTCAGATGATACTACAAAGTTACTGTCATTAAGACAATATGATACTGGTCCAAAGACAGAAATATAGATCATTGGAACAAAATAGAAAGCCCAGAGATAAATCTACGCATCTATGGATACCTTATCTTTGACGATGGAGGCAAAAATATACAATGGAGAAGAGACAATCTCTTTAACAAGTGGTGTTGGGAAATCTGGTCAACCATCTGTAAAAGAATGAAACTAGAACACTTTCTAATACCATACACAAAAATAAACTCAAAATGGATTAAAGATCTAAACA
Source organism: Madoqua kirkii (assembly GCA_006408675.1). Taxonomy (NCBI): domain Eukaryota; kingdom Metazoa; phylum Chordata; class Mammalia; order Artiodactyla; family Bovidae; genus Madoqua; species Madoqua kirkii. The sequence continues at coordinate 6,796 of SJYC01008621.1, forward strand.
TAAGACCAGAAATTATAAAACTCCTAGAGAAAAACATAGGCAGAACACTCTCTGACATAAATCACAGCAAGATTCCCTATTATCCACCTCCCAGAGTAATGGAAATAAAAGCAAAGATAGACAAATGAGACTTAATTAAATTTAAAAATTTTTTGCACAAAGAAGGAAACTACAAGCAAGGTGAAAAGACAGCCTTCAGAATGGGAGAAAATAATAGCAAATTGAGCAACTGACAAAGAATTAATTGCAAAAATATACAAGCAACTCCTGCAGTTCAATTCCAGAAAAATAAGTGACCCAGTCAAAAAATGGTTCAAAGAACTGAACAAACATGTTCAGTTCTGTATGCCTCCAAATAAGGCATACAGATGGCTAACAAACACATAAAAAGACACTCAACATCACTCATGATCAGAGAAATGTAAATCAAAACCACAATGAGGTACCATCTTACATCGGTCAGAATGGCTGCCATTAAAAGGTTTACAAACAATAAATGCTCGATAGGGTGCAGAAAAAAGGGAACAATCTTACATTGTTGGAAGGAGTGCAAACTAATACAGCTATTAAGGAGAACAGTGTAGGGATTCCTTAAAAAACTGGAATTTGAACTGCAAAAACTCAAGCTAGAATTGCCATGAGACCCAGCAATCCCACTGCAGGGCATACACACTGAGGAAACCAGAATTAAAAGAGACACGTGCACCACCATGTTCATTGCAACACTGTTTACAGTAGCTAGGAAATGGAAGCAGCCTAGAAGTCCATCAGCAGATGAATGGATAAGAAAGTCATGGTACTTATACACAATGGAACATTACTCAGCTATTAAAAACAATGCATTTGAGTCAGTTCTAATGAGGTGGATGAAATTGGAGCCTATTATACAGAGTGAAGTAAGTCAGAAAGAAAAGTGCCAGTACAATATATTAACGCATATGTAGAAGACTTAAAAAGATGTAAGAAAAAAATAGAAAAGAAAGAAAGATGTAATGACATCTATGGGATAATGACAACCTTATTTGCAATACAGCAAAAGAGACACAGATATAAAGAACAGAATTTTGGACTCTGTGGGAGAAGGCAAGGGTGGGATGATTTGAGAAAATAGCAATGAAACATGTATATTACCATATGTGAAGTAGATGTCCAGTCCAAGTTTGATGCATGAAACAGGGCACTCAAAGCCAATGCACTGGGATAACCCAGAGGGATGGGATGGGGAGAGAGTTAAGAGGGGCTTCAGGATGTAGGGACACATGAACACCCATGGCTGATTCATATCACTGTAACACAATATTGTAGATAACTAGCCTCTAATTAAAAACAACAACAACAACAACAACAACAACCTCCTGGAGATAATGAAGGATAGCGAAGCCTGGAGCACTGAAGACCATGAATTCACAAAGAGTCAGACACGACCTAATGACTGAACAACAACAACAACTTATGTCTTTGCCTGGAGCATTTAATCTACTGACATTAATAAGCAAGGTGAAAAGACAGCCTTCAGAATGGGAGAAAATAATATCAAAAGAAGCAACTGACAAAGAATTAATCTCAAAAATATACAAACAGCTCATGCAGCTCAATACCAGAAAAATAAATGACTCAATCAAAAAATGAGCCAAAGAATAGACATTTTTCCAGAGAAGACATACAGATGGCTAACAAACACATGAAAAGATGCTCAACATCACTCCTTATCAGAGAAACGCAAACCAAAACTACAATGAGGTACCATCTAACGCTGGTCAGAATGGCTGTTATCCAAAAATCTACAAACACTAAATGCTAGAGAGGGTGTGGAGAAAAGGAAACCCTCTTACAGTGTTGGTGGGAATGTAAACTAGTACAGCCACTATGGAGAACAGTGTAGAGATTCCTTAAAAAACTGGAAATAGAACTGCCATACGACCCAGCAATCCCACTGCTGGGCATACACACCAAGGAAACCAGAATTGAAAGAGACACATTACCCCAGTGTTCATTGCAGGACTGTTTATAATAGCCATGACATGGAAGCACCCTAGACGTCCATCAGTAAATGAATGGACAAGAAAGCTGTGATACACAATGGAATATTACTCAGCTATTAAAAACAACACATTTGAATCAGTTCTTATGAAGTAGATGCTCAAAATTTTCCAAGACAGGCTTCAGCAATACATAAACCATGAACTTCCAGATGTCCAAGGTGGTTTTAGAAAACATAGAAAAACCAGAGATCAAATTGCCAACATCCCCTGGATCATAGAAAAAGCAAGAGAGTTCCAGAAAAACATCTATTTCTGCTGTATTGATTATGCCAAAGCCATTGACTGTGTGGATCACAAGAAACTGTGGAAAATTCTGAAAGAGACAGGAATCACAGACTGCCTGACCTGCCTCTTGAGAAACCTGTATGCAGGTCAAGAAGCAACAGTTAGAACTGGACATGGAACAACAGACTGGCTCCAAATAGGAAAAGGAGTACATCAAGGCTGTGTATTATGTCCCTGTTTATTTAATGTATATGCATAGTACATCATGATAAATGCTGGGCTGGAAGAAGCACAAGCTGGAGGAATCAAGATTGCCAGGAGAAATATCAATAACCTCAGATATGCAGATGACACCATGCTTATGGCAGAAAGTGAAGAGAAACTAAAAAGCCTTTTGAAGAAAGTGAGAGAGGAGAGTGAGAAAGTTGGCTTAAAGTTCAACATTCAGAAAACTAAGGTCATGGCATCCAGTCCCATTACTTCATGAGAAATAGATGGGGAAACAGTGGAAACAGTGTCAGATTTTATTTTGGGGGATTCCAAAATCACTGCAGATGGTGACTGCAGCCATGAAGTTAAAAGACCCTTACTTCTTGGAAGGGAAGTTATGACCAACCTTTGTGTGTGTGTGTGTGTGTGTGTGTGTGTGTGTGTGTGTGTGTGTGTTAGTTGCTCAGTCGTTCTGACTCTTTGTGACCCCATGGACTGTAGCCTACCAGGCTCCTTTGTCTGTGGGATTCTCCAGGCAAGACTACTGGAGTGGGTTACATTTCCTTGACCACTTAGATAGCATATTAAAAATCAGAGACATTATTTTGCCAACAAAATTCCCTCTAGTCAAGGCTATGGTTTTTCCATGACTAACCTAGACAGCATATTAAAAAGCAGAGACATTACTTTGCCATCAAAGGTCCATCTAGTCAAGGCTATAATTTTTCCAGTTGTCATGTATGGATGTTAGAGTGGACTGTGAAGAAAGTTGAGCACTGAAGAATTGATGCTTTTGAACTGTGGTGTTGGAGAAGACTCTTGAGAGTCCCTTGGACTGCAAGGAGATCCAACCAGTCCATTCTGAAGGAAATCAGCTCTGGGTGTTCATTGGAAGGACTGATGTTGAAGCTGAAGCTCCAATAATTTGGCCACCTCATGCAAAGAATTGACTCATTGGAAAAGAGTGATGCTGGGAGGGATTGGGGACTGGAGGAGAATGGGACGACAGAGGATGAGATGGTTGGATGGCATCACTGACTCGATGGACATGAGTTTGAGTGAACTCCAGGAGTTGGTGATGAACAGGGAGGCCTGGTGTGCTGTAATTCATGAGGTCTCACTCAAAGAGTTGGACACAACTGAGAGACTGAACTGAATTGAACTGAATGAGGTGGATGAAACAGAGCCTATTATACAGAGTGAAGTAAGTCAGAAAGAAAAACGCCAATACAGTATACTAATACATACATATGGAGTTTAGAAAGATGGTACTGATAACCCTATATGTTAGACAGCAAAAGAGACACAGATGTATAGAACAGTCATTTGGACTCTGTGGGAGAAGGCGAGGGTGGGATAATCTGAGAGAATAGCATTCATCATATGTGAAACAACTAGCCAGTCCAGGTCTGATGCATGAGACAGGGCGCTTGGCTGGTGCACTGGGATGGCCCTGAGGGATGGGATGAGGAGGGAAGTGGAAGGAGGGTTCAGGATGGGGAAAACATGTACACCAATGGCTGATTCCTGTCAATGTATGGCAAAAATCACTACAGTATTGTAAAGTAAGTAGCCTCCAATTAAAATGAATTTTTAAAAATAAAGTGAATACGGATAAATATATACTTATTGCCAAGTTTTTAGTTGTTTTTGAGTTATTCTCTAGTTCTCTATGGTTTACTTTTTCTTTAAATTTTTTTCCTTGTAGTTGAATGATTTTTTAAAGTTATAACCTTTATTCATTACTCTTTCTCATTTTTATATATCTATTGTAGGATCTGATTTGAGGTCTTCTTGTAGTTCATCTAGGTTTTCTTGTAACTATATCTATTTGTTTTAAACAGATAGCCTTTTAAATTCAATCACATTCTACAAGATCTAAATTTTTAAATTTCTTCCCCCATATTTTGTGTTTTCTATTTCATATTTTAAACCTTCATCTATTTTCTGATTACTGCATTTATATTTCATTTTACTATATTTTGCCTTTTAATCTTTCTACAATTTTATGTTCAATTTTTTAACCTTTCTACATGCTTATGCTGATCCTCAGTCTAAAGGTTGATCCTCAGTCTTTAGTATGTAGTTGTCTTTACTAGTGTTTGTTTGTTGTTGTTTTTTTCTGTCATTGTGTCATTGTGTCATTGTGTCATTGTATTGATGTGTGTCGTTGTGTCATTGTGTTGTGTGTCATCGTGTCGTTGTGTGTTGTGTCAATGTGTTGTTGTGAGTCATTGTGTCGTTGTGTTGTTGTGTGTCGTTTTGTCATTGTGTTATTGTGTGTTGTTG
>SJYC01008626.1:0-26092 GCA_006408675.1 Madoqua kirkii
AGGGTGTTTGCTATGACCAGTGCATTTTCTTGACAAAACTCTATTAGTCTTTGCCCTGCTTCATTCCACATCCCAAGGCCAAATTTGCCTGTTACCCCAGGTGTTTCTTGACTTCCTGCTTAGCATTCCAGTCTCCTATAATGAAAAGGACATCTTTTTGGGATGTTAGTTCTAAAAGGTCTTGTAGGTCCTCATAGAACCGTTCAACTTCAGCTTCTTAACTCAGAGTGCTAAGGGAAAATAACTATTTTCTCATATTCATATCTGCCATTTTAATGTTGAAAAGTTAGAGAAGTGATAGTTTCAATTTATACAATTATTTTATGCCACTTCATCTAACCATATTGTAAGTATATCACTTATTGTCCTAGGGCTTGAGTAGACGGTCATATCTATAGAAATGGAGGGAAATGCATTCGTTTCCTATAACTCAAAAAGTGTTCTTTAACATGCTTTACATTATCTAAACAACTTAACATGCATGTGGAAGGATGCAAAAGCACGTTTGAAGCTATAAATATTATAAATTCTTTGTATGGAATACTTTCTATACAAATGAGACAAATTGCTATCTTTATTCTTGTGAAGCTATAAATTTTCATTCTTTTAAGTAGGAAAAATCCCATGAAGCAAAAGTTTCTTTTATCTACTGAGGATCTTAATACATGTGGTAAGTTTCAGAATAAAAGATGGAGACAGTGAAACACTCTGCATATTTTAATGTGGGAAATATTTTATTTTGAAGAGAGAAGACTTAGGTGGATTTTATTGTTCACTTTCTTTCGTGAACAACAGCAACACATGCTTTAATTCCACATCATGAATTCCCTGTCATCTAAGAAATCCAATTTTCTTTTTTTGTGTGGTGAAGGAAAAATACAGTGTTTAACACAGGGCACCAAGCAAGGAAAAAATGCAGCCCATGCTCAAAAGACACAAACTTCCTGATGGCTTTCAAGGAAGGAGTTTTAAAGGCAGTGGGAAGGATGGAGCTGCAAGATGTGTCATCAGGTTATACATAAGTATTGTGTTGGTTGGCATCAAGGTGATGTTTTGAGATCATCAATCTGGTTTCAACAAGTCTAGAGTTCCTGTGCTTGCATCAGCAATTTCTTCTGGTTGTGTCTGCTTCCTGTAAGAACAATCTAGTAATGTGTGTCAGACCTTTATCTCTATCTTTCAGTGAACTCCAAGTTTGGTGAGTCTTCTATATGAATGGTTTATGGTCTAAATTGTTACCAGTGTCCTAAGCCAACAGCTATTTTTTTGTTTCACATCTTCACATTTCCTAAATATTAACTCTTGAGCCAGCCCTTAGAAACTCAAGAAAGACCTAGGAGACTAAAGAAAATACTTATACTTCAAAAAACAGGATACATTGGCTTGCATAGAGGAGTTTCATCTTGAGTTGATGAATGGCTGATCTAATGGTGTTATTTTCTCTTTTCTACATTTCAGTGGCAGCAAAGAAAGAAAGAAAGTGAAGTCACTCAATCATGTCCAACTCTTTGCGACCCCACAAACTGTAGCCTACCAGGCTCCTCTGTCCTTGGGATTTTCCAAGCAAGAGTACTGGAGTGTGTTGCCATTTCCTTCTTCAGGGGATCTTCCCAATCCAGGGGTCAAACCTGGGTCTCCTGAATTGCAAGCAGCTGCTTTACTATCTGAGCCACCAGGAAAGTCGCCAAGACAGTGGAGATTTCAAGCCTCTGTGACAACAAGAGCCAGTCAATTCCTCAATTATAAAACAATTGCTCTTATCCTGGATCTCTTCCAAATTTAACATATGTGTAAATCTTACGAATACTGGTACCATAGCTCACCATGGATCACTACTCCTCTGCTTGCTATTGGCAAGAGATCTTTGTGACTGTATGATTGAGTGCAGTGAAACTGAAAGCCAGTTCCAGAATTCCATTTGCAAGTTTCAACTGCCTGGTATTAAGTATTTCATATTAGGTCAAAACTTTTTTTTTTAATGTCAGATTTTCAGTTGTGTCAAATCTTCATAAATAACAAAAATAAAACCAGTGATTCACCAACATAGAAATTAGTTAAAAATTTACTGTTCAGTTCAGTTAGTCATTCAGTTGTGTCCGACTCTGTGACTCCGTGAGTCGCAGCAAGTCAGGCCTCCCTGTCCATCACCAACTTCTGGAGTTCTCTCAAACTCATGTGCATCGAGTTGTTGATGCCATCCAGCCATCTCATCCTCTGTCATCCCTTTTTCCTCCTACCCCCAATCCTTTTTCAGTTGTGTCAAATCTTCATAAATAACAAAAATAAAACCAGTGATTCACCAACATAGAAATTAGTTAAAAATTTACTGTTCAGTTCAGTTCAGTCATTCAGTTGTGTCCGACTCTGTGACTCCGTGAGTCGCAGCAAGTCAGGCCTCCCTGTCCATCACCAACTTCTGGAGTTCTCTCAAACTCATGTGCATCGAGTTGTTGATGCCATCCAGCCATCTCATCCTCTGTCATCCCTTTTTCCTCCTACCCCCAATCCCTCCCAGCATCAAGGCCTTCTCTAATGAGTCAACTCTTCTCATGAGGTGGCCAAAGTAATGGAGTTTCAGGTTTAGCATCATTCCTTCCAAAGAAATCCCAGGGTTGATCTCCTTCAGAATGGACTGGTTGGATCTCCTTGCAGTCCAAGGGACTCTCAAGAGTCTTCTCCAACATCACAGTTCAAAAGCATCAATTCTTTGGTGCTCAGCCTTCTTCACAGTCCAACTCTCACATCCATATGTGACCACTGGAAAAACCATAGCCTTGATTAGACAGACCTTTGTTGGCAAAGTAATGTCTCTGCTTTTGAATATGCTATCTAGGTTGGTCATAACTTTCCTTCCAAGGAATAAGCTTACTGTGCACACACCAAAAAGACAGCTCACAAATCAGGAGCACTCGAGCCAAAATGAAGGAAAGAAGGAATGAGGAACGAAGCTTAAGGACTACTGTTATAAAGTAGTTTATAGTGAGAAAGCAGGCACTGTTTATTTCCACAGTCGTTGGTTATAGTATTAGAAAAATAAAAATAATTACAAGGAATTGGCTAGTGTTATTTCAAATTACTTTGGAGAAGCAGTTTAAGTTTTGCTTATGATTTCCTAGGTATAAACAAGAAATGATCTGGTTGAATTATTATTGTAAAGTGAGCTAAATTAAGCTTTGTTTGTATGACTAAACTGGTTTCATTGCTCCAAGGAATTTTAAGCCTGGTTCTCATTTGTTTTTTATTTTAACAACCACAAAAAAAAAATTTTTTTTTTACATTTCCCAATTTGGAAATATGTTTTTACTTAGGTGTTCTGCTTTTCTAGGTTCTCATTAAACTTTTTCTACTGCCTTCTACCATAGTAGTTTCATCAGATTTTTCTAACCTTTTAAAGCTTTCTTTCTTTCTTTCTTTCTTTCTTTTCTATTTTAGAAGTAAAATGCACTGCAAAATGCACTGATTGTAAAGGATCCGTTCCGTGAGTCTTGATAAATACATAAACCAGAGTATACTGTATTGGTGTTTTTCTTTCTGGCTTACTTCACTCTGTAACTGAAACATGTATACTATCAGGTAAGAAACGAATCGCCAGTCTATGTTCAATACAGGATACAGGATGCTTGGGGCTGGTGCACTGGGATGATCGAGAGAAATGATATGGGGTCGGAAGTGGGAGAAGGGTTCAGGATTGGGAAACTCATGTATACCCGTGGCTGATTCATGTCAATGTATGGCAAAACTAATACAGTACTGTAAAGCAAAATAAAGTAAAAATTAAAATTAAAAAAATAAAAATAAACCAGAGTAACCACTACCTCAACCAAGATATTTAAAACATCACTATTGAACGTTTCCTGTTCCAGTCAATCCTTACTCAACAAAGGCAACCAATCAATTGCCGTTTTGAATTCTCCCACTGTGAATTCATTTTGCTTTACCTAGAGGTTCATATGGGCTTCCCTGGAGGCTCAGTGGTAAAGAATGTCTGCCAGTGCAGGAGATGTGTGTTCAATCTTGGGTCAGGAAGATCCCCTGGAGAAAAAAATGGGAACCCACTCCAGTACTTTTCCGTGAGAAATGCCATGGGTAGAGTAGCCTGGCAGGCTACAGTCCATGGTGCTACAAAAGAGTCCAGACACAACAATAGTGGGTAACAAAGAGCTTCATATAAAAGGAACCATACAGTGTTTACTCTTTGATTTCTAACTTTTTTCCTCCCAATATAATATGTATAAGCTCTAATCATATGTGGAGTGTATCATACATTATTTATATTTTTGTAGAGAATTCCACTGTATGAATAAACTGAAATTTGTTTGCCCATTTTGCTATTCATATGTATTTGATTCATCTCCAACTAAGGGCTAGTTTTGTTTTAAGTTTTTCTAAGTATTTCTATACAAGTATTCTTATGGATATTTTTATTTTTCCTTCTCTATTTTGTCATTAAAATATTTTACTTGAGTTCCTTTTGAGTAAATAACAAAGACTAAAATTAGGTTAATGACATCTAAGTGTATCAAAAGATATGAGTATAATTGCCTTTGAAAACATTTTCAAATTGTGGTTGCACCATAAGAGATCTAAAAGATCCCCAGACACTTTAGGTTTCCACTCATATTTGGTGTTGCCAGTTTTTAAAAATCTAGCCATTCTGTGGAATCTGCAATTTTATCTCACTGTAATTTTATTTGAAGTTTCCTGTTAACCAATGGTATCAAGCATCATTTAACATGCTGTGGGCCACACAAATGTTTTTTATTCTGAAGTGTATGTTTAAATATATTGTCCATTGTTGATATTTAATAATTATTTATGTATTTAGAGTTAAAATACTTTGTCAGATATAAATACTGAATACATACACTTGCACACACATGCATATGCTATTTCTGTGTTCTTAACAGCATTTTTCAGAAAACAAAATATGTTTAGTCTGAATGGATATTGAATCTTGCATTATTAAGTTCAGTTCAGAAAAACAGCAAAAGAGACACAGATGTATAGAACAGTCTTTTGGACTCTGTGGGAGAGGGAGAGCGTGGGATGATTTGGGAGAATGGCATTGAAACATGTATAATATCATATATAAAACAAATTTCCAGTCCAGGTTCGATGCATGATACTGGATGTTTGGGGCTGGTGCACTGAGACAACCCAGAGGGATGGTATGGGGAGGGAGGGGGGTTAAGGATGGGGAACACTTGTATATCTGTGATAGATTCATGTTGATGTATGGCAAAACCAATACAATACTGTAAAGTAATTAACCTCCAATTAAAATAAATAAATGTATATTTTAAAAAAGAAAAATTAGAAATGAAAATGGAGAAATAACAGACAATGCAGAAATACAGAGGATCATAAGAGAATACTATCAGTAATTATAGGTCAATAAAATGAACAACTTAGAAGAAATGGATGAATTCTTAGAAAAGAATAACCTTCCAAAACTGAACCAAGAACAAATAGTAAACCTTAACACACATCACAAGCACAGAAATTAAAAGTGTATCAAACATCTTCCAAAAAACAAAACCCCAGAACCAGATGGCTTCACAGGTGAAGTTTATCAAAAATTTAGGGAGGAGCTAACACCTATCTTACTCAAGTTCTTCCAGAAAACTTCAGAGAAAGGTAAACTCCCAAACATTTTCTATGGAGGCCATCATCACCCTGATACCAAAACCAGACAGAGATGCCATGAGAAAAGAAAACTACAGACCCATATCACTGATGAACAAAGATGCAAAAATCCTCAACAAAATTCTAGCAAACAGAGTTCAACAATATATTTAAAAGGTCATATATCAAGTCCAAGTGGGCTTTATCCCAAGGATGCAAGGATTCTTCAGTTTTCACAAATCAAACAATGTTATATACCACATTAACAAATTGAAAGATAAAAATAAAAATATTATCTCAATAGATGCAGAGAAAGCCTTTGACAAAATTCAGCACCCATTTATGATTAAAAACCTCTCCAGAAAGCAGGCATAGAAGGAACATACCTCAACATAATAAGCGCTATATATGACCAAACCTAGAGTAAACATTATCCTCAATGGCAAATAATTGAAAGCATTTCCCCTAAAGTCAGGAACAAGACAAGGGTGCCCCCTCTCTCCACTATTAATCAACATAGTTTTGGAAGTTTTAACCACAGCATCAGAGAAGAAAAACAAATAAAAGAATCCAGAATGGAAAAGAATAAATAAAACTTTCACTGTTTGCAGATGACATGATCCTCTACACAGAAAACCTTAAAGACACCATCAGAAAATTATTAGAGCTAATCAATAAATATAGTAAAGTTTCAGGATATAAAATTAATACATAAAAATTCTTTGCTTTCTTATACACTAACAGTGAGAAGACAAAAAGAGAAATTAAGGAAATAAGTCCATTCACCATCCCAACTAGGAGAACATAATAATTAGGAATAAATTACCTAAAGAAATAAAACACCTATATATAGAAAACTATAAATCACTGATGAAAGAAATCAAAGATGACACAAATAGATGGAGAAATATACCATGTTCATGGATAGGAAGAATCAATATAGGGAAAATGGATATATTACCCAAAGCAATCTATAGACTCAATGCAATTCCTATCAAGCTAAAATGGTATTTTTCACAGAACTAGAACACATAACTTTACAATTTTTTTGGAAATACAAAAGCAACCTTAAATAGCCAAAGCAATCTCAAGAAAGAAGAATGGAACTGGAGGAATCAACTTGCCTGAATTCAGACTATGCTACAAAGCTACAGTCATCAAGACAATATGGTACTGGCAAAGACAGAAGTATAGAACAATGGGGGGGTGGGGGGAAGAAAGCCCAGCAATAAATCCACATACTTATGGACACCTTATTTTTGGCAAAGGAGGCAAAAATATACAATGGATAAAAGACAATCTCTTTAACAAATGATACTGGGAAAACTGATCAACCACCTGAAAACAAATGAAACTAGAACATTTTCTAACACCATACACAAAAATAATCACAAAATGGATTAAAGATCCAAATGTAAGACAAGAAACTATAAAAGTCCTAGAGGAAAACATAGGCAAAACACTCTCTGAAATAAATTACAGAGGTCAAAGATCCTCTATGATCCACCTCCCAGAGTAATGGACAAAAAAGTGAAAATAAACATATGAGACCTAATTAAACTTAAAAGCTTTTGTACAATGATGGAAACTATAGGCAAAGTGAAAAGACCCTCTTTAGAATGGGAGAAAATAATCGCAAAGGAAGCAACTGACAAATAATCTCCAAAATATACAAGCAGCTCATGCAGCTCAATACCAGAAAAATAAATGACTCACCCAATTAAAAAAATGGGCCAAAGAAATGACACACTTCTCCAAAGAAGGCATACAGATGGCTAACACATTAAAAGATGCTCAACAACACTCATTATCAGAGAAATGCAAATCAAAACCACAATGGGGTACCATCTCATGTTTGCCAGAATGGCTGCTATCTTTAAATGTCTACAAAGTCTGCTATCAAAAAAAGTTTACAAGCAATAAATGCTGGATAGGTTGTGGAGAAAGAGAATCCTCTTACACTTTAACTGTTAGTGATAATGCAAAATGGTACAACTCCTATGGAGAACAGTATGGAGATTCCTAAAAATACTGGGAATAGAACTGTCATACACCCAACAAACCCACTGCTGTGCATACACATCAAGGAAACCAGAATTGAAAGAGACACATGTACCCCAATGTTCAACTCAGCACTATTTACAATAGCTAGGACATGGAAGCAACTTAGATATCACAGGCAGACAAAAAGATCAGAAAGTTGTGGTACATATACACAATGGAATATTACTGGGCTATTAAAAAGAATGCACTTGAGTCAGTTCCAAAGAAGTGGACAAAATGGAGCCTACTATACAGAGGGAAGTATATCAGAAAGAAAAACACCCATACAGTATATTAACACATATAAATGGAATTTAAAAAGACAGTAATGATGATCCAATGTGCAAGACAGCAAGAGACACAGACATAAAGAACAGACTTTCGGACTCTGTGGGAGAAGGCAAGGGTGGGATGATTTGAGGTAGTAGCATTGAAACATGTATATTCAGTTCAGTCACTCAGTAGTTTCCGACTCTTTGTGAACACATGAATCACAGCACGCCAGGCCTCCCCGTCCATCACCAACTCCCGCAGTTCACTCAGACTCACGTCCATCGAGTCAGTGATGCCATCCAGCCATCTCATCCTCTGTCGTCTCCTTCTCCTTATGCCCCCAATCCCTCCCAGCATCAGAGTCTTTTCCAATGAGTCAATGCCTCGCATGAGATGGCCAAAGAAATGGAGTTTCAGCTTTAGCATCATTCCTTCCAAAGAAATCCCAGGGCTGATCTTCTTCAGAATTGACTGGTTGGATGTCCTTGCAGTCCAAGGGATTCTCAAGAGTCTTGGTGTTCTTCTCCAAGAGCACAGTTTAAAAGCATCAATTCTTCAGCATTCAGCTTTCTTCACGGTCCAACTCTCACATCCACACATGACCAAAGGAAAAAACCATAGCCTTGACTAGACGGACTTTAGTCAGCAAAGTAATGTCTCCACTTTTGAATATGCTATCTAGGTTGGTCATAACTTTTCTTCCAAGGAGTAAGCGTGAAATAGATGACCAATCCAAGTTTGATGCATGAAATAGGGCACTCAAAGCCAGTGCACTGGGATGACCCTGAGGGATATGAGGCAGAAGGAAGTGGGGTGGGGGCTTCAAGATGGAGGGGCACATGTACACTCATGGCTGATTTATATTAATGTATGGCAAAAAAAAACCACAATACTGCAAAGTAATTAGCTTCAAATTAAATAAGTTATTTAATTTTAAAAATAAAAGGTCAGTTCAGTCGCTCAGTCATGTCCAGCTCTTTGAGACCCCATGGACTTGGGGTCCACAGGATGCTAGGTTTCCCTGTCCATCACTGACTCCCAGAGTTCACTCAAACTCATGTCCATTGAGTTGATAATGCCAACCAATCATCTCACCCTCTGTTGTCCCCTTCTCCTCCTGACTTCAATCCTTCCCAGCATCAGAGTCAGTTCTCATCAGGTAGCCAAAGTATTGGAGTTTCAGCTTCAGCCTCACTCCTTCCAATGAATATTCAGGACTGATTTCCTTTAGGATGGACTGGTTGGATCTCCTTGCAGTCCAAGGGACTCTCAAGAGTCTTCTCCAACACTACAGTTCAAAAGCATCAATTCTTTGGCACTCAGTTTTGTTTATAGTCCAACTGTCACATCCATACATGACTACTGGAAAAACCATAGCTTTGACTAGACAGACCTTTGTTGGAAAAGTCGTATCTCTCCTTTTTCATATGCTGTCTAGGTTTATCAGAACTTTTTGTCCAAGGAGCAAGTGTCTTTTAATTTCATGGCTGCAGTCATCATCTGCTGTGATTTTGGAGCCCAGAAAAATAAAGTATCTCACTGCTTCCATTGCTTCCCCATCTATTTGCCATGAAGTGATGGGACTGGATACCATGATCTTAGTTTTCTGAATGTTGTTTTAAGCCATCTTTTTCACTCTCCTCTTTGACTTTCTTCAAGAGGCTCTTTAGTTCTTTGCTTTCTGCTATAAGGGTGGTAACACATGAATATCTGAGGTTATTGATATTTTTCCTGACTATGTTGATTCCAGCTTGCACTTCATCCAGCTCAGAATTTCCCATGATGTACTCTGCATATAAATTAAATAAGCAGAGTGACCATAAACAGACTTGACTCAATCCTTTCCCTGTTTGGAACCAGTCTGTTGTTCCGTGTCTGGTTCTAAATGTTGCTTCTTGACCTGCATACAGATTTCTCAGGAGGCAAGTAAGGTGGTCTGGTATTCCCATCACCTTGAAAACTTTTCACAGTTTCTTGTGATCCACAAAGTCAAAGGCTTTGGCATAGTCAATAAAGCAGAAGTAGATGTTTTTCTGGAACTCTCTTGCTTTTTTGATGATCCAAAGGATATTGATAATTTGATCTCGGATTCCTCTGCCTTTTCTAAATCCAGCTTGAACATCTGGAAGTTCATTGTTCAAGTACTGCTGAAGGCTGGCTTGGAGAATTTTGAACATTATTTACTAGCACGTGAGATGAGTGCAATGGTGTGGTAATGAAAGGTTGTTGCCGAACCACGAAATACACGGGGATTCTTGGCCTCTGGAGTAGAAGAATTCAATTTGGGGCCAGAGACAAGGCTTGATTGCTCAGAGCTTTTGTATAATAAAGTTTTATTAAAATATAAAAGAGATAGAGAAAGCTTCTGATGTAGACATCAGAAGGGGGATGGAGAATGCCCCCTGCCTCTAGTGTTAGCAAGGGAGTTATATACTTTTTACTTAGTTATTACAATAAATCAAAAGAATGTATGGAAGTTTTAAAGATCTTATTAGACCTGCTCCCATAATTTGCATTTTAAAATAACAGGATTAGCCAGAAGGTTTACAGGAAGAAGAAACTGTCCTCAAGCAAAATTACATTGATGTTGTATAAGCCCTAGTACAGAGTTTAAAATGAGTTGTGCAATTGATTAAGCCTAAGAAATGCAGACGAAAAAAAAAGTTTGTCCTTTCCTCCTCCTTGAGAATTCCAGACCCCTGTTTCCACTTTGAGAGCCCCAGATCCCTTTCTCCTCCTTGGGGACTCTGGACTTCTTATCAATCTACCTAGGAATTGACTCTCTCAGTAGTCTGATCATTCTTTGGCATTGCCTTTCTTTGGGATTGGAATGAAAACTGACTTATTCCAGTCCTATGGCCTTTCCTGAGTTTTCCATATTTGTGGCATATTGAGTGCAGCTCTTGCACAGAATCATCTGTTAGAAGTTGAAATAGCTCAAATGGAATTCCATCACCTCCACTAGCTTTGTTAATAGTGATGCTTTAAAGTCCCACTTGGCTTTGCATTCCAGGATGTCTGGCTCTAGGTGAGTGATTGCACCATCATGATTATCTAGGTCATGAAGATCTTTTTGTATAGTTCTGTATATTCTTGCAACCTCTTCTTAATATCTTCTGCTTCTGTTAGGTCCGTCCCATTTCTGTCCCTATTGTGTCCTTCCTTTCATGAACTATTCCCTTGGTATATCTAATTTTCTTAAAGAGATCTCTAGTCTTTCCCATTCTCTTGTTTTTCTCTATTTCTTTGCACTGATCACTGCGGAACACTTTTTTTCTCTGTCGTTGCTCTTCTTTGGAACTCTGTATTCAAATGGATACATCTTTCCTGTTTTCTTTTGTCTTTAGCTTCTCTCCTTTTTCTGGCCATTTGTAAGGCCTTCTTCGACAACTATTTTGCTTTTTTGCATTTCTTTTTCTTGGAGATGGTCTTGATTCCTGTCTCCTGTACAATGTCAAAAACCTCTGTCCTTAGTTCATCAGGCACTTTGTCTATCAGATCTAGTGCCTTAAATCTATTTCTTGCTTCCACTGTATAATCATAAGGGATTTAATTTAAGTCATACCTGAATGGTCTAGTGGTTTTCCTCACTTTCTTCAATTTATGTCTGAATTTGGCAATATGGAGTTCATGATCTGAGCCACAGTTAGCTCTCAGTCTTGTTTCTGCTGACTGTATAGAGCTTCTCCATCTTCGCTGCAAAAAGTATAATCAATCTGTTTTTGGAATTTCTGTTAGTACCGTAAATTTGCTTAGTTTGTTTTTTAAATACTAGATAAACTATGTTTTCCTGGAATATACACTACTTTATCAATATATAATTTGCCATAGCTTTATTGCTGTATCTACATTTTGTTGGCTAGAGTAGCCTATAAACATTAATTAAGTAAAGCATCTTCTCTTGTTTATATCTCCATTGCTCAGGGAGAGATTTGAAAATACCCTACTATAGTAGATTTCTAAATGTATCTATTTCTGTCCAGTTTTGTTTCATTAGTTAGGGATTTCTTTTACTAGTTTTGTACAGTTTTATATATGAGATAAACTGTCTCTTTTATCATTATAAATGTCTCTGTATCTGATAGTTTTCCTTTTCATAAAGACTAGTTTATTTGCTAATAATATAGTTAATCAGTGTTCTTCTGTTTATATAGTACTGAAATTCATGACACTGGCCTGGCTTTGCACTACAAGCCCTTGGTCAAGATACAGTCAAGTAACTATTGCCACAGTTTCTTCTGCATGATCCACAAAAGTTCAGACACAGACTCAGTCTGGGTGGGCAGAAAGGGGCAAGAGGGTGGTGGAGAGTGAAACATCCCCATCTCTCTCCTCTCCATGTTGGGTTTGCCAAGGCTGACATCTTTTCACATACTTTTGCTTTCAATTTATACTTGCCTTTACACCTTATAGATAACACACTTGGTCATGCTTATCTATCTTATCTGATAAAACACCCTCTCATTAAGGCATTTATCCATTCACTTTAATTTATTGATATGATTGCTATAAATAAAATATTTTTATAATCATGTGATATCCTTAACTTTTAAAATATTTAATCTAATTTTTATTTTATGTTGAAGTATAGTTGACTTATGGCTTCCCTGGTAGCTCAGCTGGTAAAGAATCTGCCTGCCATGCAGGAGACCCTAGTTGAATCCCTGAGTCAGGAAGATCTCCTGGAGAAGGGAGAGGCTGTCCATGAAGTGTTGTTTTCATTTCAAGTGTATAGCAAAGTGATTCATTTATACATATGTCCATTCTTTTTCAGATTGTCTTCCCATATAGGATATTACAGAATACTGAATAGAGTCCCCTATGCTATATAGAGAGGCTCTTGTTGATTACCTACTTTACACAGAGTACTGTGTGTATGTTAATACCAAACTCCTAATTTGTCCCTCCCCTTTGGTAACCATAAGTGTGATTCTGTTTCTTTCTTGAAAGTAAGTTCATCCATATCAAATTTTTAGATTCCATATATAATGATATCATATGACATTTATCTTTCTCTGTCTGACTTACTTCACTCAGTGTGATAATCTCTAGGTCCATCCATGCTGATGTAAATGACATATTTCATTCTTTTGTATGACTGAGTAATATTCCATTGTATGTATGCACTACATCTTTTTTGTATCATTTATTTCTAGATTCAACATACAAATATAAAGGTAACTCATACAATATTTCTCCTTCTCTGTCTGACTTACTTCACTCACTATGACAATCTAGGTACATCCATGTTACTGCAAATGACATTCTTTCATTCTTTTTAAGGACAGGAATATTCCAATAAGAGCTTCCCTGGTAGTACAGTGGTAAAGAGTCTGCCTGCCAGTGTGTATTTGATCCGTGGGTCAATTCCTTCTCCCCTAGAGAAAGGAAATGGCAACCCCCTCCAGTATTCTTACCTGGGAAATCCCATGGACAGAGGAGCCTGGCAAGCTTCAGCCCATCAAATCACAAAAGAGTGGGGCACAACTTAGCGACTGAAAAACAACAAAAATATTCCATTACCTATGTGTACCAATTTTTTTTTATTCATTATTCTGTCAGTGAACATTTAGGATGCTTCCATGTCTTGGCTATTATAAATAATGCTGCAGTGAACACTGGGTTGCATGTATCTTATTGTAATTTTTTTTTCAGATATATGTCCAGGAGGGGGATTGTTGGATCATACGGTAGTTCTATTTTTAGTTTTTTAATGGGCTCCCACACTGTCTTCCTTAATAGCTATAACAACTGACATTACCACCACCAATGTAAGAGGGTTCTCTTTTCTTCACACCCTAGCCAGCATTTACTGTTGGTAGCTTTTTGATGTTGACATTCTGATCCGATTTGATGATTGCCACCACCCTTATGGCAGAAAGCAAAGAATAACTAAACAGCTTCTTGATGAAAATGAAAAGGAGAGTGAAAAAGTTGGATTAAAATTCAATATTTCAAAAACAGATCATGGCATCTACTCCCATCACTTCATGGCAAATAGATGGAGAAACAATAGCAACAGTGAGAGACTTTATTTTTCTGGGCTCCCAAATCACTGCAGATTGTAACTGCAGCCATGATATTAAAAGATGCTTGCTCCTTGGTGGGGGGTGGGGGGGCCATGACCAACGTAGAGTGCATATTAAAAAGCAGAGACATTACTTTGCCAACAAAGGTCCATCTAGTCAAGGCTGTTGTTTTTCCAGTAGTCACATATGGATGTGAGAGTTGGACTATAAAATTGCCAAGCATGGAAGAATTGATACTTTTGAACTATGGTGTTGGAGAAGACTCTTGAGAGTCCCTTGGACTGCAAGGAAATCCAACCAGTCCATCCTACAGGAAATCAGTCCTGGGTGTTCATTGGAAGGACTGATGCTGAAGCTGAAACTCCAATACTTTGGCCACCCAATGCGAAGAGCTGACTCATTGGAAAAGACCCTGATGCTGGGAGGGATTGAAAGAAGGAGGAGAAGGGGATGACAAAGAATGAGATGGTTGGATGGTATCACCAACTCGGTGGACATGAGTTTGAGCAGGCTCTGGGAGTTGGTGATGCACAGGGAAGCCTGGCGTGCTGCACTCCATGTGTTCGCAAAGAGTCGGACATGACTGAGCAACTGAACTGAAATGATTGGGCCCAGTGTGAGCTGATATCCCACTGTGGTTCCGATTTGCATTTCTCTATTAATAAGTGATGTGAGCACATTTTTGTGTACTTTTTGGCAGTCTGTGTACCATTTATAGAGAAATGTCTATTCAGATCATCTACTCATTTTCTGATTGGGTTGTTTTTGTGTTTTTTTAATATTGTTCTACCTGAGCTATTTGTACGTACTGAAGATTAATCCTTTCTCAGTATATTTGCTTATAAATATTTTCTCCCATTCTGTGGGATTTCTATTCATTTTTTATGGTTCCCTTGTTTCACCTTTTAAATTTCTTTTTTTTTTTCCAGTGTGGTTCTTCAAACACAAGTCTATTTCCTTATTTTTATTACCAGGCAATTAAATAAACTAACATTTTATCAGACAATAAACCTCATCTTATTAAATAATTTTCAAAAATTATAATCATTTTTAATCACTACTTCTTATTTAGTTACTTTATATTTAAATATATGAGAAAAAATAAGAAGGAACAAAATATTAAAAAAGAGGAATAGGTAGTTTCACATGTAGTTCAGTATGAACTTATCTAGTAAAAGACAAGAAATACTGCCACCAACTTATAAATAATTTAAAAACACTTGAATTAATGAAAGCTTCGTGTTGTCCTTATTTTAAAAAATAATTAATCCCCCTATCTTTTATTTAATTGGCTATTTCTGTGTTGTCTCTGCTGCTAAATCTGAATCCTTATGGAGAGAGTGAAAATCTTATTTCCTTTTAGCTCTCCACAACAGGACACAAGGGGCACCTTGGTAGTGCTCAACACATTATTTGTTGAATTAATAAAGCAGGAAATTCAGTTGTTGCTGAGCATCATTTTCAGGCTGTTGGGAAGAAAATGAGCCAAATTTTATTTTGCAACATATCTGCCTGGGGTAGTAAAAGGATTTGTGATTCCTCTAATCTTTTGTGCTTATAATGTCCCAGTTGACAGAAATTCATTACCGTCTCTATTTTAGGATCTCAGAAGAAAACTACTAACTCTAACTTGACTCCTTTATATCAGACTTGCCTTTGGAATATTGTGTATTTTAGTAGTAAACTACAGAAAACAATTTTACATTTTTATAAGGCTCTATAGTATAAAGCATTTCACATGTATTATTTATTTAATCTTCATAATACCATGGTATCACTGCTTTTATGAAAATACGAAAAACTTGGAAATAAGATAGAAAAATGATTATGTGTGCTTTCAATGTCACATTGGAGAATTATTTAATAGTCTCACTAAGAATTATTGCAATCTTCAGTATCATAAACCCTTTTTACATGCTTTTTGTTACTGATCAGAGTCCAAACTATTCAATGTTACATGTTACCTTATAGATTTTGGTAGAGATGCAAATAATTTGTCTGGTTGAAATTATAACCAAAGGGAATGAATATATTGCCTTTTAGGATTTTATTCAGGATTCTACATAACCTAGAAATCTAAAAAATAATAAAATAATGTTCATTTCCTAAGCCTCCTTTTAAATCAATTTACCATCCTGCTCCCCTCATAATAAGTTAAATAAATATATCATGTATACTTATACTTTATTTGCATAGTACTTATTTTTTCAAAGTTCTTGAAAATTACTCTTTGATATCACCATGCTTATTCTCAGTTAGCTGAGGTCTCTGAGTAGTTTACACACATACACACATATATATGCGAGTGTGTGTGTGTGAGAGAGAGAGAGAGATGATCTATTACATAAAGAAGAAACATAAAATAATCACTTGAATCAATGTGTGCTAATTATTAATTCATGGAGGACAACTGTTCACAGATCATAAATTCCCTAAAAATTAAAAGTGAAACATTTTTGAAACAGCATTTGCCTAACGAAAACACATACACTACAAGATTCTACTAACAAAAATCTGGAGTGGAAGTAGGGAGGAAGAGAAGAATCATTCCAAGCACATAAAACCAACATTTCATCTTTCCTCCACAAGTGTGTGGGCTTCCAAGGTGGCTCAGTGGTACAGAGTCTGTCTGCCAGTGCAGGAAATGCAGGTTCAATAGCTAGTTGGGAATATCCCATTAAGAAGAAGATGGCAGCCTACTCCAGTATTCTTTTTTTTTTCCTTAGCTGATTTTTGTTTTTAATTTTTTAATTTACTTTATTTTACTTTACAATAGTTGGCTGGGAAATCCCATGGACAGAGGAGCCTGGCAGGATATAGTCCACGGGGCCACAAAAGAGTTAGGTATGACTTAGCAACTGAGTGCACACACACCACAAGTGTAGAATGAAATATATATGATGTAGGAACACATCTAGATAAAGACAAAATAATGACTGCCTATTTATGAAACACAGACTTCAGTAATTTTTTTAATAGTTACAAATCAAAGGCTAAACCTAACTCTGGTGTCAAAAAAAGTCACTTTCTATTTATTTTGTTCTCAGCTCTGATTTAATTTTAGTTGAGTATTTAATTGTTATATAATATCAATCTAATATTATATATACTATTATATTAGTTTCACATGTACAACGTACTGGTTCAATATTGGTATATATTGCAAAAGGATGATCAATAAGTCTGGTTAACATCCATCACAATACATAATTACAAGATTTTTTTTGTCATGAGAATTTTTAAGGTATACTATTTTAGCAAATTTGAAATATGCAATATAGTATTATAAACTTTTGTAGCATGCTCACATTACATTCTCCTCACTCATTTTTTTTAATAACTAAAAGTTTTTACCCTTTGATCTGCTTTATCCATTTTGCCCATCCCCAAACTCCTACCTCTGGCAACCACCATAAGTGTCAGTCACTTTTCTGTATCTATAACTTTTGCTTTTGTTTCTGTTCTGTTTAGGTTCCAAATATGAGTGAGTTTATATGATATTTGTTCTTTAACTTATTTCACTTAGCATAATGCCCTCAAAGCCCATCCATGCTATCACAACTTGCACTACTACCTTTTTTATCATAACAATATTCCACTATACATATACTTTACTTTCTTCATCCATTCATCTATTAAGAGATACTTAGGTGGTTTTCTGGAGAAGGCGATGGCACCCTCACTCCAGTACTCTTGCCTGGAAAATCCCATGGATGGAGAACCCTCGTAGGCTGCAGTCCATGGGGTTGTGAACAGTCGGATGCGACTGAGCGACTTCCCTTTCACTTTTCACTTTCATGCATTGGAGAAGGAAATGGCAACCCACTTCAGTGTTCTTGCCTGGAGAACCCCAGGGGTGGGCGAGCCTGGTGGGCTGCAATCTATGGGGTCACACAGAGCTGGACATGACTGAAGTGACTTAGCACTTATGGTAGCTCTACTTTCAATCTTAAGAGAAACTCCATTCTGTTTTCCATAGTGGCAGCACCAATCTACATTCCTACAAAGAGTGCACAAGGGAAACCCCCTTCTCCACACCTTTACTCACACTTGTTATATCTTGTGCTTATGATGATAGTCATTCTAATAGCTGTGAGGTGATATCTCACTGTGGCTTTGATTTGCATTTCCCTCATGATTAGTGATACTGAGCACCTTTTCATGTAGATATTGGATATCATATTCAGGAAAATGTATGCTCATAATATACATTTTTTAATTGAACTTTGTTTTTGCTACTGAGTTGTAGAGTTTTTTATATATTTTGGACATTAACAGTTTATCAGATATATGATTTGAAAATACTTTCCCCCCATTAAGTAGGTCGACTTTTCATTTATTTCACTTTCCTTTTCAGTGCAGCCGCTTTGTAGTTTAATGTAGTCTACTTGTTTACGCCTTTCTTGACTTTGCTTTTGGTGTCAAATTCAAGAATATTATCACCAGGATCAATGTTGAGAACTTTACTGCCTTTTTTCTTTGGAATTTTATGATTTCAGATCTTGTATTCAAGTCTTTAACCTATTTTGACCTAAATTTTGTGTATGGTATGATAGAGTGGAGCAGTTTCATCCTTTTTTATGTGCCTGTCCAGTTTCCCCAGCATCTTTTATTTTAGAGACCATTTTTTTCCCCCAGTATATGTTCTTGGTTGCTTTGTCATCTGTTAAATGATCATGTATACATAAATTGATTTCTGGTTCTCTATGCTGATCTACTGATTTACATGTATGTGTTTATGACAATATCGTACTGTCTAAATTACATGTATATCTTGTTTTATATCTCTCTACTTCACTGTGCTTGCAGATATTGTGGGTTTTTCTCTTAACAAATTGAAGGTTCCCAGCAATGTTGCTTCAATCAAATCTGTCTGTACCATTTTTTTCTGATGCCATTTTCTTACTTCATGTCTGTGTCATATTTTAGTAGGCCTCACAACATTTTAAGCTTTTTAATATATTTTTACATTTGTTAAAATATGTGATCATCGATTTCTGATGTTACCATTGTAATTGTTTGGGGGATGCACAAACTGCACCCTTACAGGACAGTGAATTTGATAAATATTGTGAGTGTTCTGAATGACTGTTCCACCAATAAATGATCCCCTTTGCCCGCTCTTTCCTGGAGCCTTCCTAGCCTCTAAGACACAACAACATTGAAATTTGACCAATTTACAGCTCTCAATGGCCTCCAAGCATTCAAGTGAAGGGAAGAATTATACATCTCTCACTTTAAATCAAAAATAAGAAATGACTAATTTTCCCAAGGAAAGCATGTTAAAAATCAATGTATGCCAAAAGCTAAGCATCTTGCACCAGTTAGCCAACTGGTGACTACAAAGGAGAAGTTCTTAAAGGAAATTAAAAGTTCTACTCCAGTGAAAGCAAAATTGATGAGAAACTAAAATAGCTATCCTGCTGATATGGAGAAAGTTTTAGCAGGCTAGATAGAACATCAGACCAGCCACAACTTACCTCTAAACCAAAGCCTAATCCAAGCCTAATCCACAGCAAGGGCCTGATTTCCTTAAATTTTTTTAAGGCTGAGAGAAGAGAAAAAACTGCAAAAGGAAATTTTAAAGTTAGCAGAGTTTAAGTCATGAGGCTTAAAGAAAGAAGCCATATTAAAGTAAAAGTTCATACAGTAAAAGTTCAAGGCAAAGCAGCACATGCTGATATAGAAACTGCAGCGAGTCATCCAGACATCTAGCTAAGATAATCCATGAAAGTGGTTACTCTAAACAGTAGGCTTTCAGTGTAGACAAAACAGCCTTCTATTGAAAGAAGATTAAATCTAAGATTTTCATAGGTAGTAAGAAGTCAACACTCAGCTTCATGCATCAAAGGATAAATTCATTCTATTGTTAAGGACTAACATGGCTGGACTAATAGAGTTTTGCCAAGAAAATGCACTGGTCATAGCAAACACCCTCTCCCAACTACACAAGAAAAGACTCTACACATGAACATCACCAGATGAACAACACTGAAATCAGATTGATTATATTCTTTGCAGCCAAAGATGGAGAAGCTCTATAAAGACAGCAAAAAAAGACCAGGAGCTGACTGTGGCTCAGATCATGAACTCCTCATTACCAAATTCAGAATTAAATTGAAGAAAGTAGGGAAAACTGCTAGACCATTCAGGTATGACCTAAATCAAATCTCTTATGATTATACAGTGGAAGTGAGATATAGATTTAAGGGCCTAGATCTCATAGATAAAGTGCCTGATGAACTATGGAATGAGGTTTGTGACACTGTACAGGAGACAGGGATCAAACCATCCCCATGGAAAAGAAATGCAAAAAAGCAAAATGGCTGTCTGGAAAGGCCTTACAAATAGCTGTGAACAGAAGAGAGGTGAAAAGCAAAGGAGAAAAAGAAATATGTAAGCATCTGAATGCAGAGTTCCAAAGAATAGCAAGAAGAGATAAGAAAGCCTTCCTCTAGATCAATGCAAAGAAATAGAGGGAAAGAACAGAATGGGAAAGACTAGAGATTTCTTTAAAAAAATTAGAGATACCAAAGGAACATTAAATAAAAAGATGGGCTCGATAAAGGACATAAATGGTCTGGACCTAACAGAAGCAGAAGATATTAAGAAGAGGTGGCAAGAATACACAGAAGAACTGTACAAAAAGAGCTTCACAACCCAGATAATCACGATGGTATGATCAATCACCTAGACCCAGACATCTTGGAATGTGAAGTCAAGTGGGCCTTAGAAAGCATCACTACGAACAGCTAGTGGAGGTGATGGCATTCCAGTTGAAAAAACTTAAAATCCGGAAAGATGATGCTGTGAAAGTGCTGCCCTCAATATACCAGCAAATTTGGAAAACACAGCAGTGGCCACAGGACTGGAAAAGGTCAGCTTTCATTCCAATCCCAAAGAAAGGCAATGTCGAAAAACGCTCAAATGCTAGACCATTCAGGTATGACCTAAATCAAATCCCTTATGATTATACAGTGGAAGTGAGATATAGATTTAAGGGCCTAGATCTCATAGATAAAGTGCCTGATGAACTATGGAATGAGGTTTGTGACACTGTACAGGAGACAGGGATCAAACCATCCCCATGGAAAAGAAATGCAAAAAAGCAAAATGGCTGTCTGGAAAGGCCTTACAAATAGCTGTGAACAGAAGAGAGGTGAAAAGCAAAGGAGAAAAAGAAATATGTAAGCATCTGAATGCAGAGTTCCAAAGAATAGCAAGAAGAGATAAGAAAGCCTTCCTCTAGATCAATGCAAAGAAATAGAGGGAAAGAACAGAATGGGAAAGACTAGAGATTTCTTTAAAAAAATTAGAGATACCAAAGGAACATTAAATAAAAAGATGGGCTCGATAAAGGACATAAATGGTCTGGACCTAACAGAAGCAGAAGATATTAAGAAGAGGTGGCAAGAATACACAGAAGAACTGTACAAAAAGAGCTTCACAACCCAGATAATCACGATGGTATGATCAATCACCTAGACCCAGACATCTTGGAATGTGAAGTCAAGTGGGCCTTAGAAAGCATCACTACGAACAGCTAGTGGAGGTGATGGCATTCCAGTTGAAAAAACTTAAAATCCGGAAAGATGATGCTGTGAAAGTGCTGCCCTCAATATACCAGCAAATTTGGAAAACACAGCAGTGGCCACAGGACTGGAAAAGGTCAGCTTTCATTCCAATCCCAAAGAAAGGCAATGTCGAAAAACGCTCAAACTACCACACAATTGCACTCATCTCACATGCTAGTAAAGCAATGCTCAAAATTCTCCAAGCCAGGCTTCAGCAATACATGAACCGTGAACTTCCTGATGTTCAAGCTGGTTTTAGAAAAGGCAGAGGAACCAGAGGACAAATTGCCAACATCCGCTGGATCGTGGAAAAAACAACACAGTTACAGAAAAATATCTACTTCTGCTGTCTTGACTATGCCAAAGCCTTTGACTGTATGGATAACAATAAACTTTGGAAAATTCTTCAAGAGATAGGAATACCAGACCACCTGACCTGCCTCTTGAGAAATCTGTATGCAGGTCAGGAAGCAACAGTTAGAACTGGACATGGAACAACAGACTGGTTCCAAAAAAGAAAAGGAGTATGTCGAGGCTGTATATTGTCACCCTGCTTATTTAACTTCTATGCAGAGTACATTATGAGAAACGCTGGACTAGAAGAAACACAAGCTGGAATCAAGATTGCCAGGAGAAACATCAATAATCTCAGATATGCAGATGACACCACTTTTATGGCAGAAAATGAAGAGGAGCTAAAAAGCCTCTTGATGAAAGTGACAGAGGAGATTGAAAATGTTGCCTTAAAGCTCAACATTCAGAAAACGAAGATCATAGCATCTGGTCCCATCACTTCATGGGAAATAGATGCGGAAACAGTGGAAACAGTGTCAGACTTTATTTTGGGGGGCTCCAAAATCACTGCAGATGGTGACTGAAGCCATGAAATTAGAAGATGCTTACTCCTTGGAAGAAAAGTTATGATAAACCTAGATACCATATTCAGAAGCAGAGACATTACTTTGCCAACTAAGGTCCGTCTAGTCAAGGCTATAGTTTTTCCAGTAGTCATGTATGGATGTGAGAGTTGGACTCTGAAAAAGGTAGAGCACCAAAGAATTGATGCTTTTGGACTGTGTTGTTGGAGAAGACTCTTGAGAGTCCCTTGGACTGCAAGGAGATCCAACCAGTCCATTCTAAAGGAGATCAGCCCTGGGATTTCTTTGGAAGGAATGATGCTAAAGCTGAAACTCCAGTACTTTGGCCACCTCATGCAAAGAGTTGACACATTGGAAAAGACTCTGATGCTTGGAGGTATTGGGGGCAGGAGGAGAAGGGGATGACAGAGGATGAGATGGCTGGATGGCATCACTGACTCGATGGACATGAATCTGAGTGAACTCCGGGTGTTTGTGATGGACAGGAAGGCCTGGTGTGCTGCGATTCATGGAGTCGCAAAGAGTCGGACACAACTTAGCGGCTGAACTGAACTGAACTTAAAGTGTCTGGTGACTTTAAGTTGAAGTCAACACTCTTCCCACTCCACATTTCTGGGGCCCTTAAAGAAAAGTGAAAGTCAGTCAGTTATGTCCAACTCTTAGCTATCCCCTTGACTATACAGTCCATGGAATTCTCTAGGCCAGAATGCTCGAGTGGGTAGCCTTTTCCTTCTCTAGGGGATCATTCCCAACCCAGAGATCCAACCCAAGTCTCCCACATTGTGGCAGATTCTTGAGCCACAAGGGAAGCAGGACCCTTAAGAATCATGCTAAATCTACTTACCCATCCATTCAACTTTTATCATACAATTTCAGCAATTCAGCCACATCATCAGGCTCCAATTCTAATTTTAATTCTTTTGCTTTTTCCATCACACCTGCAGTTACTTCCTCCAATAAACTCTTGAATCACTCCAAGTCATCCAGGAGGGCTGGAATCAACTTTTTGCACAGGCAGGGTAGATTTAGCATGATAGGGCCCTTAAGAATCATGCCAAATCTACTCTGCCTGTCCTCTCTAAATGGAACAACAAAGCCTCAATGATAGCACATCTATTTACAACATGATTTACTAAGTATTTTGAGCCTACGGCTCAGACTACTTCTCAGAAATAAATATATATATATATCCCTCTCAACATATTACTGGTCATTACCAAGAACTGTGACAGAGATGGACAAAGAGATTAATATTTTCATGACTGCAAGCACAAGATCTATTCTAGAGCCAATGAATCAAGAAGCAATTTTGAATTTCAAGTTTTATGATTTGATATAGCAGCTATGCTGCCATAAATAGTGATTTCTCTGATGGATCTAAACAAAGTCAATTGAAAATGTTTCAGAAAAACTGCCATTTTAGATGGCATTAAAAATATTTGTGATTTGTTAGAAGATATCAAGATAGCAATGTAAGAGGAGTTTGGAAGAACTTGATTCCAACCCTTCTAGATGACTTTGAGGGATTCAAGACTTCATTGGAGGAAGTAATTACAGGTGTGATGGAAGTAGCAAAGGAATTGAAATTAGAAGTGGAGTCTGAAGATGTGGCTGAATTGCTTGAAATCTTATGATAAAACTTCAATGGATGAATAGTTGCTTCTTATCGATAAGCAAATAAAGTTGTTTCTTGAGATGAAATCTACTCCTGGTGAAGAAACTGTGAAGACTGTTGAAATGACAACAAAGGTGTTAGAACATTACATAAACTTAGTTGATAAAACAGCAGCAAGTTTTAAGAAGAATAACCTCAATAATGAAAAAAATTCTCATGTGGTCAAAATGCTACCAAGCAGAATTATACATTACAGAGAAGTTATGAGTGAAAGAAAGGGCCGATCAATGTAGCAAATATAACTGTTTTCACAAAATATCAACCTCAGTCTACACCATGAACCACCATAATCAGCCAGTAGCCACCAATGTTGAGGCAAGACCCTGCACCAGCAAAAAGATCATGACTCACTGAAGGCTCGTGTGATGGTTAGCATTTTTCAGCAACAAAGTATTTTGTAATTATAATATCAGAGAAGGCAATGGTATGCCACTCCAGCACTCTTGCCTGAAAAATCCCATGGACAGAGGAGCCTGGTAGGCTGCAGTCCATGGGGTCACTAAGAGTCGGACACGACTGAGTGACTTCACTTTCACTTTTCACTTTTATGCATTGGAGAAGGAAATGTCAACCCACTCCAGTGTTCTTGCCTGGAGAATCCCAGGGACGGGGGAGCTTCATGGGCTGCTGTCTATGGGGTAGCATAGAGTCGGACACGACTCAAGTGACTTAGCAGTTCGCAATTATAATATTTATATCATTTATTAGATACTGTGCTATTGTGCACATAATAGAATATATAGTGGCGGCTGAGAGGAGACACCCCACATCCAAGGTCGGGGCAGCAGCTGGGAAGAGCTACACACGCCCAAGGCCAGGGCCAGAGGCTGGGACGAGCAGCCCAAGGAGAGATGGCTGCGTAGGCACAGGAGGGCCTAAAGGAACTATCCCACATTGAAGGTCAGGAACAGCAGCAGTAAGGAGATACCCCTCATCCAAGGTAAGGCACAGCGGCTGTGCTTTGCTGTAGCAGCCGTGAAGACATACCCCAGGCCTAAGGTAAGAGAAACACAAGTAAGATGGTAAGTGCTGCAAGAGGGCATCAGAGGGCAGACACACTAATCATACTCACAGAAAAATAGTCAATCTAATCACGCTAGGACCATGGCCTTGTCTAACTCAATGAAACCAAGCCATGCCTGTGGGGCAAGTCAAGATGAGCCAGTCAAGGTGGAGAGATCTGACAGAATGTGGTCCACTGGAGAAGGGAATGGCAAGCCACTTCCGTATTCTTGCCTTGAGAACCCCATGAACAGTATGAAAAGGCAAAATGATAGGATACCAAAGAGGAACTCCCCAGGTCATTAGGTACCCAATATGCTACTGGAGATCAATGGAGAAATAACTCCAAAAAGAAAGATGGGATGGAGCCAAAGCAAAAACAATACCTAGTTGCACATGTGACTGGTAATAGAAGCAAGATCTGATGTTGTAAAGAGCAATATTGCATAGGAACCTGGAATGTCAGGTCCATGAATCAAGGCAAATTGGAAGTGGTCAAACAAGAGATGGCAAGAATGAACATCGACATTCTAAGAATCAGCGAGGTAAAATGGACTGGAATGGGTGAATTTAACTCAGATGACCATTATATCTACTACTGAGGGCAGGAAATCTTCAGAAGAAATGGAGTGCTAGCCATCATGGTCAACAAGAGAGTCTGAAATGCAGTACTTTGATGCAATCTCAAAAATGACAGAATGATCTCTGTTCATCTCTAAGGGAAACCATTCAGTATCACAGTTATCCAAGTCTATGCCCCAACCAGTAATGCTGAAGAAGCTGAAGTTGAGCGGTTCTATGAAGACCTACAAAACCTTTTAGAACTAACACCCAAAAAAGATGCCCTTTTCATTATAGGGGACTGGAATGCAAAAGTAGGAAGTCAAGAAACACCTGGAGTAACAGGCAAATTTGGCCTTGGAATACAGAATGAAACAGGGCAAAGGCTAATAGAGTTTTGCCAAGAGAACACACTGATCATAGCAAACACCC
>SJYC01008627.1:0-10191 GCA_006408675.1 Madoqua kirkii
TGGCAATGTGGGGTGTGTTGCCTTTTACTCCGCTGTCCATGGCGTGGTCTATGGCAAAGACTTCTGTCTGGGGATTGGAGATGATGCTGAATGGAAAGGATTTTCATTCAGTCTTATTCCACCAAAAAAACGTAGTGGCTGAAAGGTCTCTTAAGCTTGAGTACCCGAATCTATATCAGGCTAAATGGAAGGAAACTCTTTGCACAAACACAGGGTGTACATATTTGTTGAATGAATGAATGGATACAGGCACTCACTCTGATATTTATTGAAAGATCACATAAAATAGATGAATAATCCCAGCTAAAACACAAACCTTCTTGTTTCCAGCAGGGAACTTTATGCTACGTACATAGAAAATCTGCAGACCCTTAAATTTATGTTCACATTTCTCTGTGTGCACACATGTGTACATGTACTGTTATACTTTAAATAGTTACCATAATAAAGTTCTTTTCCTTCTGAAATATTACTAACTTCCCTTTACTTTCAGCCCAGTAATTGGGTAGGCTCTTTGATCTTTGAAATCAATATTATTTAGATTCAAAACTCCTTGAGAGAAGAGGCTGCATCTAATTGTTTTCTTTTCCACAAGTGTTTAAATCCAAATTGAAGTTAGTTTTAGAATAGAAAAGAAATTCTGAGTAGGATTATTATAAAGCACTGTGTTGGGTTCTTAGAGGTCATGGAGTGACGGCCCCCAACACTATCTGACATCACAGTATCTAGCCCTTAGCAGAAACATTCGATAAATCTTTACTGAATTTAATTTCATTTTCCTATGAATAACACCTGAATTTTTCTGTGCATCGGTGATGCTGAAAGGTTTAGTATAGAAAACTCTGTTCACTCCACTCCCATATGATTAAACCCTTGCTTATCTGCAGTGAAAAAGACTTGTGCTCTTTGATCCTGTAGCTCTCTTGGTCTACCAACAGCAATTTGTTTTTTACCATCTTACTAAAGAGGTGACCCAATGCCGGTCAATGACTATTTCATTAAAGTGTGATTTCCGAAAAGCACTGAAGGAAATTAAAAAGATAGAGGAGGACTGGTCCTGCTTTCAGTATTACTGTTTGGCAGGAAAATATTTTTTTAAGATAATGAAAATATAATATATTATGTGTTAAGTGCCAAGTAGCAGAAGATTCTATGAGGATCCAGAGGAAGGCAGTCTCTCTTTTTGGTCTAAAGTAATCATGAACCAAACTTTACAGTAATTTTGTGTTTTGGTTTTTTTTAGAAATCCACCTGAGAAGATTAATTTTTAATCTTTATCTTGAGGGAATCAATAGAAAGTTTGTGTTTGTCGGAATCATCTAGATGTAAAATATTTCTATTCAGTTCTACTTTATAGTTTCTATTTTCCATTCATCTGTTCAACACTTTATACAATGTTTCTTCTTAAGTCCTTGAACAAATGCATTATAGTTTGTTATCTGCTTATCCTAGCATGTAATCCCACTTCTATTTCTCTTAACTGTTTCTTGATGATGGTCACATTTTCCTGCTTCTTAATCTACCTAGCATTTATTTTGAATTGAACATTGTAGATTATACATTGTAGAAGCCCTAGATTCTCAAATATATTGATTTATCTTTCAATAAGGAGTTATATTGCTCTGTTAAAAAGTCTCTTTTACGTTGATGGACTCAAACACTGAAGTGTTTTCCCATGATGTACAGAAGCAAAGATCTCTTCTCAGTTTTGGGGCCTACAATCTACTGTTTTTCATGGAAAGTGAAAGTGTTACTTGCTCAATAGTGTCCAATTCTTTGAAACCCTGTGGACTGTAGACCACCAGGCTCCTCTCTTTTATTTTGAATTGAACATTGTAGATTATACATTGTAGAAGCCCTAGATTCTCAAATATATTGATTTATCTTTCAATAAGGAGTTATATTGCTCTGTTAAAAAGTCTCTTTTACGTTGATGGACTCAAACACTGAAGTGTTTTCCCATGATGTACAGAAGCAAAGATCTCTTCTCAGTTTTGGGGCCTACAATCTACTGTTTTTCATGGAAAGTGAAAGTGTTACTTGCTCAATAGTGTCCAATTCTTTGAAACCCTGTGGACTGTAGACCACCAGGCTCCTCTCTCCATTGAATTCTCCAGGCAAGAATACTGGAGTGGGTAGCCATTCCCTTCTCCAGGGGATATTCCTGACTCAAGAATTCAACCCGGGCCTCCTGCATTGCAGGCAGATCCTTTACCATCTGCACAGCTGGAGAAGCCCATTTTGCACAGGATTCCTTGCATCTTCCTCCTGTGAAGTTCAGTGGGCCACAAAGGATTTGAACATAGTTTACATGCAGACATTGTGACTGTCCAAGTTGTGTAGCTCTGTTGTAGGTATACTTCTCCTCTTAACGTCTAGTTCTCCTGACAGCCCTGTGCTCCAGCTCCTGATAGCTTGATGTAAAAATAGTTTTCATTTCTGTTTGTGTTTGATTATACTCCTGCCATTACAGTAGACTGGAGAATATCCTCCAAGAAAAGCCAGTTAAAGTAAGACCTCACCTAATGATCACCTCTTCTCTCAAAATTTGAATTCATTCCAGTTTCTGTCTGTTTTTGTTTACTTATCAGTGCCTTCAAAGAGTTAGAGTTTTTAGTCCTTTCTTGAGTATTGTCTGCCATTTGATTTGTCCAGTAAAAGTAACTCTGACATTATAATAAATGGAAGCTTTATCAGATTTATTTTCATTTTACTTCTCTATTTGGTTTGATTCATTTTAAATTAAGTTAATGTAGTAATGGAGAAAAGTAAGTAAGGAAAATGGTAGAAGAGCAAAAAGGACCTTGCAGGACAATAACACTTAACAAATCACTTATTGTGCTATGTAGGGTATAACCTCTTTTCTTCAACCCAGTTTCCTTAGTACTATCTATTATACTTCTTAGAAACTTATACATGTATAAAAATAATGGTTTTATTTGCTTTGAAATCACAGAACTTTATTCTTGGATCAATGCAGCTCAGAGCCAAGCCCAGTGAAAGTTCGATATCTATGCCACAATCTGAGTTTTTGCATAAATCAATCAAAAGGATTTGAACTTGCATCAAAGATATAAGTAGAGATTCAATGCAATTTTACCTAATATTGCAGGGCAGAGAGTACAGAATGGTCTTCTTATTATATATGTTGCATAGTACCTAGGGAGACAGGAGAAAACGCTATCTAAGTTAGCAGTTTTGGGCTACAGGCATGATATAAGTGTAGGTATAGAACTTTAGTCTCAATAAAAGCAAGACAAACCTTCAGTATTATAGGGACTAACAAACTACAGCTTGTGTAATTGGAAGGTATGTGCTGATATACATGTTCATGACCAAAACCACCATACAAAAGATTAATTTATTAGATTCTTTACAGGTAAATTATACTAAGGAAGCATTGTAAATATAAGTAAGGTCTTCATAAAAAAGATACTGCAAGCTACTTCATTTGTACTATGGACAAATAATAAATTAACACTTGCTCTATAAATTAGAAAGTCATAGCAGTCAACCTTTTCTTACTATTTGTTAAAGAATTATAGAACTCACTCAAGTACTTCTGAATTGCTTGATAACATTTAAAGTTTCTACATAATGGAGAATGTTAGCTCCAACCTCTTACACTTTTGGTGGAAATGTAAATTTATATATCCATTATGAAGAACAGTATAGAGATTCCTTTAAAAACTAAAAATAGGACTATCATATGATCCAGCAATCCCACTTCTAAGAGTATATCCAGAGAAAAACATAATTCAAAAGATACAAGCACTCTAATATTCATTGCAGCACTATTTACAATAGCCAGGACATGGAATCAATCTCAATGTCCATCAAGAGATGAATTAATAAAGATGTGGTACATATATACTTCCCTGAGCCACTTCCCTGGTGGCTCAGACAGTAAAGCATCTGCCTACAATGTAGGAGACCTGGGTTCATTCCCTGGGTTGGGAAGATTTCCTAGAGAAGGAAATGGCAACCCACTCCAGTATTCTCGCCTGGAAAATCCCATGGATGGTGAAACCTGGTAGACTATAGTCCATGGGGTTGCAAAGAGTCAGACACAACTGAGCGACTTCACTTTTGCTTTTCACATATATACAATGGATTACTAGAAACAAAGTTGTGCCATTTGCAGAGACATCAATGGACCTAGAGACTACAATCATACAGAGCGAAGTAAGTCAGAAAGAAAAATAAATAAATATCACTTATATGTGGAGTCTAGAAAAATCATACAAGTGAATTCATTTGCAAAGCAGAAATAAAGCACAAACAGAGAGAACAAATGTATGGATAGCAAGAAGGAAAGGGGCAGTGAGAAGAATTGCCAGATTGGGTTTGACATACAGTATACATGTGTACATACATATGTATACTATTGACACTATTATAAAACAAGGAACCTTCTGGATAGCACAGAGAACTCTACTGAATGCTTTGTGGTGACCTAAATGGGAAGAAAGTCCAGAAAAGAGGGGATGTATATACATATAGCTGATGCACATTGCTATTCAGCAGAAACTTACACAACATTGCAAAGCAACTACACTCCAATAAAAATTAATTTTAAATTTTTTAAAAATAAAGTTATTTCTACTAACATGGACGGATCTTCTTCTTGATTGATAAAATGTCAGGTTTCTGAAAGTTGAAAACAAAGAACTTTTCACTTCATGTCTGATAGTCTACATATCTGACTTTGCCTTAGAGCAATACAATATACAGGATAGTGATTAAGAGTATGGATTCTGGAGTCAGAGTCCATGGCTCCAATTCTGGTTGCACCACTTCCTACTAGTCTGAAATGGGTCAAATAAATCACCACCTCTGTGCTTCAGGTCTCAGGCTATAAAATGGTGAGTATAATAGTATCTACATCATAAGGTTGATGTGAGGATCAAATGAGTTAATATAAAGCATTTAGAATAATCATAGGCACATAATGCTATACAAGGATTACAACCATTATAATTTTGTGAATATTTCAAATAGTAACTGATTTAACTTCCCTATCTTTCAAAGATTTAGAAAGTCATGAACCACTGAAAGTGTCATGTCATGGCCATTTTTAGAATTCGTCCATTTAGAACTTTGAAGCTCTAATTAATTGTAAGTATTTTCATGGCTCCTTAAAAATTGCATCTTTGCTGAGGGAGTGTTCATACATTATCCCTTCAGTCAACATTTGTTGATTGCCAACTCTTAGACAGTGAATGAAGTGAACCCCAGATATGTACCTCATGGAGTTTTCATTCTAAAAGGAATTCAGAAAACAAGTTACACAATAGTGTATGCTAAGAAGAGAAAAAGGATAGAAAGAATGTAAGAAGTGTTAGAAATGAGAGTAATTGTAATTATAAATAGCTATGTTGGTTATTTATCACTAGTATGGAGTAAGCATCTTTTTAGTTCATGGCTGCAGTCACCATCTGTAGTGATTTTGGAGCCCAAAAAATAAAAAAGAAATAAATAAAAATATATTTATATTTACTATAGTATTTATATTTACTATAGTATTTATATTTACTATAATATATATTCCTATATATTTTATAGGATATAAATATATATAGTATATAAATTTTATAGTATACTAAATATTACTATATATTTATAACAAATATATTGTATTTTCTGTAAACACACTGACTTCTGTATTTACCACCACTGTGCTAAGGAATTGGAGAAGGAAATGGCAACCCACTCCAGTGTTCTTGCCTGGAGAATCCCAGGGACGGGGGAGCCTGGTGGGCTGCCGTCTATGGGGTTGCACAGAGTCAGACACGACTGAAGCAACTTAGCAGCAGCAGCAGCAGCAGCAGCAGCAGCAGGAGCATCCTGAGGAATGGGAAATGATGGGTAAGTGAAAATACCACAGCAATCTCTTACTAACAACCAGCTGCTGTTTCCTTCAGTAAGCAGAACTTTAGCTGCTGAAAGTTTTGAATTAGTTTCCAGATTTTAAAAAAAAAAAAAAGTGTCAGTCTTTGTGAGTTTAATTTGTTTTAGTGGAGGGAGTGTTTTTCTTAAATGGCCTACCTTGTCATATTCCATATAGTTACACCTATAGAAAATATTCTCATCTATACATGTTGTGTTTTGATATGTGTGGGGGTGGGGGACTTCCCTGGTGGCTGGCTCAGACTGTAAAGAACCTGCTTGCAATGCCGGAGACTCAGCTTCCATCCCGGCTCAGGCAGGTGCCCTGGAGAAGGGAATGGCTACCCATTCCAGTATTCTTCCTTAGAGAATTCCGTGGACAGAAGAGCCTTGAGGGCTACAGTCCATGAAGTCTGCATGAGTTGGGCACAACTGAGTGACTTTCACACATGCATTTTATTGTTTATATGTTTGGCATTTACCAAGAAATATTAAGCTCTAGGATTTAAGAGAAATTTAATTATGATTCTATTTCTTTTTTTCACAAATGTTTATATTTTCCA
The DNA here is from genome assembly GCA_006408675.1 of Madoqua kirkii. NCBI lineage: Eukaryota > Metazoa > Chordata > Mammalia > Artiodactyla > Bovidae > Madoqua > Madoqua kirkii. The sequence goes on from SJYC01008627.1 coordinate 6,453, forward strand.
TTGATGACTATCATTTGCCTTTTTGACATTAAATCTCTCTTTACATAGTCAATTGTTTGTTTCATTCCTCTTTGTTGATATTTAGGTTTAGTGTCTTGGCATAGAGTTGTAAGTATGTAAGTCCTTTTACAATGCTCTACACTGTTGAAATCAGGAAATACTAATTTTAGTCACCTACAAATATTCAAGCATTGTGGAAGTGGCATTGGTACAATCTTGCAACCATTTGTATGACTCCAAGAAGATTCTCATATATTTACTTCTAACATTTTAACAAAATATGCTTTGGTAGATTTAAAATTTGTACTATGAATTTCTATATAACTGATTATGAGAATGCAATGAGTAAACATACCCTAAATTACTGCATATAGGATTGGAGAAATCTTATTAACATTTATTTTTACCTTAATGAAGGCTGATATTTTTCCAAACTTCCTGGTACAGTAGCTTAACATAGAAAAAAGGTTTTTTAACTTTAATTCTGAATGAAATTGTTCAAATTAGAAAAGAATTGCATTTAGTTAATTTAATTGACCACAACCAACCATTACCTCAACCATGTGGTAACCAATAAAATACCCTGGAGGAATTAGTGCAAGCAGTGATGCTTGTTATTGTCTACATGCTATTGCTCACTTTAACATACACCTGGCCTGAGTAACCATATCATGTAAGGATTCAATTTAGAGACTTAGATTCTAAATTATGTGCTGAGCTAATCAGAACAGACTCCCATCTTAATGGAAATAATAAATGAAGGGAGCTATAATTTCATTACAGAAAATAGTTTTGGATTAATTGGATTGAGATATCAGTGTTTTCACTAAATTCTTGAGATCGATTTTTTCTTTTCAGTTCTGCACAATTTTTACTTTATAACTGTACCTAACTCTATGACTTTCTTAAAATTAGCTGAAATATAACAATACTTATTTTTGACCTGCAAGGTGGGCATGCTTTATAACTCTGTCCTCTGCTGTTTCTTCCTGACAGCTGCCAGATGACGGAGGGCCGGCCCATTTGGCTTCTACACCAAGACTTGCTCCTTCTGTCCTTTGCTCTGCTGCACTGAGATCTTTTGTTAACATCTAACTGCAGCAGACTTATGTCTGTGGACTGCAAATAAGAATGAAGCTGGGGGAGGCCTGGAATTTGTTCCATTATACACTGGAATAAGGCCAAAGACTGACTACTTGGTTTTGAGTCTAGTGACAGATATAGTTATCTGCTTTCTCAAGAAGCCAAGAGACTTGAAATATGTCCAAAGCCTGTCCTTATACGTAAGATTTGAGATGTTATAACATGAAATCTCACCCATTATCTTCCGAGAACAACCATTGGTGGTAGTGAGTGGAATGCTTATGTGAGAGTTCACAATGCACCTAAAAGAGAGGGGAAACAAAAGATTTTTTTTCCTTATTTGATTCATTTAAAAAAAAGTCTTTAACCTCTAGAATAGGAGTTCCAGAAATTATAATTAAATGTTATTGTTGAGTCAAAATGAATATTTTCAGATCTCTGAAAATATTTCAGATCTCTGAAGTGGGAAAATTATAAAGATAGAAACCCAGTGTTAAAAAAACAGACTTCCTAGAGTTTCCTGTTCAAAATATACAGTCAATACCTTTCAGTTCAGTTTAGTTGCTCAGTCGTGTTGCCTCTTCATTACCTCATGAACTGCAGCACACCAGGCCTCTCTGTCCATCACCAGCTCCTGGAGTGCACCCAAACCCATGTCCATTGAATCGGTGATACCATCTAGCCATCTCATCCTCTGTCATCCCCTTCTCTTCCTGCCCCCAATCCCTCCCAGCATCAGGGTCTTTTCCAATGGGTCAGCTCTTCACATGAGGTGGCCAAAGTACTGGAGTTTCAGCTTCAACATCAGTCCTTCCAATGAACACCCAGGACTGACCTCCTTAAGAATAGACTGGTTGGATCTCCTTGCAGTGCAAGGGACTCTCAAGAGTCTTCTCCAACAACACAGTTCAAAAGCATCAATTCTTTGGCTCTCAGCTTTCTTTATAGTCCAACTATCACATCCATACATGACCACTGGAAATACAATTGCCTTCACTAGACAGACCTTTGTTGGCAAAGTAATGTCTCTGCTTCTTAATATGCTGTCTAGGTTACTCATAACTTTCTTTCCAAGGAGTAAGTGTCTTTTAATTTCATGGCTGCAATCACCATCTGCAGTGATTGGAGCCCCCCAAAATAAAGTCTGACACTGTTTCCAATGTTTCCCCATTTATCTGCCATAAAGTGATGGGACCAGATGCCATAATCTTAGTTTTCTGAATGTTGAGCTTTAAGCCAACTTTTTCACTCTCCTCTTTCACTTTCATCAAGAGGCTCTTTACTACATACTAAACACTGTACTAAGAACTTTATATGTGTTAGTTTATATGCTAAATTTGTAAAGTAGGTTGTCTTCTTCCACAGTGTGAAGATTATAGATATTAGGAAACTTGGCCATACAACATTCCTCATGAGCAATATGCTAATCAAGGTAAAGTTAAAGTTCATCATCTTTTTGGTGTGAGTTTTCTATATCATGTGTCTTTCATAGTAATAAAAGGTGAGATCTGCATCTTCCTTTAGAGATTATGGAGCAAAAGATGTGGAAGTTCATGGAATTCAGTAATTTCCCCATAAACAAAGCCATTCTAGCCAGAAAATTTGGGGACCATGTCCATAAACATGCAGATAACTAAAGGATCAGTGCATTGTTTGAATGCTTGCCAAAGAAAAGCCTTGGGAAATTGGAGGCAGTGGTGTTGTCAATACAGAGAAGTTACTGTAGGCGAGGAGGGGGCCCAAAGTTAGATACTCAGCCCATTTCAACAACAACACCCACAGTCTACCATATGCTCTTCTCTACAAGTATAAACCATATTCTCAGATTTTCAATATTTCATAGCATGTTATATAAGCATATTGTGATGGTTAATTTGATGTATGAACATGATTGGGCTGTGGAATATCTAAATATTTATTTAAATCTTGTTTTGGATATTTCTGGATGAAGTTAACATTTAAGCAAGTGGACAAAGTTTGCTCTCCTTAATGTGTGTGGGTCTCAGTCAACCAGGTAAAGGACTGAATGGAAAAATAAAGCAAACTTGATCATCTCTGAGTAGGAGGGAATTCCTTTACTTGGCTGCCTTTGATCTGTGGCTGGTTTTTCCTGCCTTTGAACTCAAGCATTGGGTCTTCCTGGGTCTTCAGCCTGACCACCACTGGACTAGAACAACACCACTGGCCTTTTTTGATTCTCAGGCCTTCAGACTTACACTGAAACAGTATCACTGGTTCTCCTGGGTTTCCATTTTGACATCTTACCCTGTAGATCTTGGGGTATGTGTATGTGTGTGTGTATGAGTGTGAATACATAGAATTTCTTGGTTCTGTTTCTCTGGAGAATGCTAATGGATGATTGCCTACATTTTTCTAGTTTTAGTATTCAGAATTTTATTTTCATTATTACTCTGATTTGAGAGAATATTCTATATGTTTAAATAAAATTTAATTCTAGTAAGAAAATATGAAAATGACAACATTCATAAAACATATTTTTCATGTTAGGCTGTATTATAAATGTGAAGTCAAGTGTAATATACTTTTATTTTATTTTTGGCTTTTGTAATCTATATTACTGCTGTCTTCCAAGTTACCAGATGTGATCATTAAGTATTATGGCTTTATAAATTAACCCTATTAATAAATCTTTTGT
>SJYC01008628.1:0-24433 GCA_006408675.1 Madoqua kirkii
TTAAAAAAAAAAAAAAAAAAAAAAAGAAAGAAAGAAAGAAAAGAAAACCATTAGGCAAATACTTTGTAAATTTCATCCTTATCTAACCATTGGCCTAAATAAATATTTAATAGGATGACCTCAGTGTGATGCACTTCCCTGATAGCTTAGTCAGTAACGTATCTGCCTGTAATGGAGGAGACCTGGGTTTGGTTCACAAGAGTCAGACACAAATTAGTGTCTAAACTACCACTCAGTCTGTTATTTATGTATCCATATTTCAGGCTATACAATCTTATCTCAAAACAAATCATGTTATAAATAAGCAAACAAATCATGTACAAAATGAGAACAGTTAGCAAAGGGCATAAATATGACTGGTTCTCTGAAATTCCCTTTTGACTTAGTTGGCACATAAAACATAAGGGAATTCCAAATGCTTTACATGGCCATTATTATTAATAACAGAAAGTATATACTTGAGAGAAATTTTCTGCAGATCTGCTAATAACTACTACTGTTAATTATAGGCATGTTATGTGCCAAGCATTTCACTAAGAACTTTGCTACAGAAAATTAGAGGTGGCACCCCTACCTGGATTAAATGGCAAACTGATTCTTTTAATGACTATTAAAAGAGATTTTAAGACACCGGGGAAGAGGCTGCTCAAAGGGTTTCAACAAATATTTTATTCCATAATAAGCAATTCTTAGGAAATATGGTGATATTCCCTCAATTTCTTATAGTCTTGTGGCTGATGATGAGTCTTCAATTTAAGACTCCAAAATCACTATGGATGTGACTGCAGCCATGAAATTAAAAGATGCTTGCTTCTTGGAAGTCAGGTTATGACAAACCTAGACAGAATATTGAAAAGTAGAGACATCACTTTGCCAACAAAGGTCCATAGTCAAAGCTATGGTTTTTCCAGTAGTCATGTATGGATGTGAGAGTTGGACCGTAAAGAAAGCTGAGCGCCAAAGAATTGATGCTTTTGGACTGTGGTGTTGGAGAACACTCTTGAGCATCGCTTGGGCAGAAAGGAGATCAAATCACTCAATTCTAAAGGACATCAACCCTGAATATTCATCAGAAGGACTGAAACTGAAGCTGAAACTCCAATACTTTGACCACCTAATGCAAAGAGCCAATTGATTATAAAAGGCCTTGAAGCCGGGAAAGATTGAAGGCAGAAGAAGCAGGTGACAGAGGATGAGATGCTTGGATGGCACCATCAAATCAATGGACATGAGCCTGAGCAAGTTCCAGAAGATAGTGAAGGACAGGGACGTCTGGCATGCTGCAGTCTATGGGGTCACAGAGAGTTGGACATGAGTGAGTGACTGAACAGCAACAAATTCAGGACTGGTGACAAAGAAAGCCCTTACATTCTGGATCATGATTCTAAGCTCTGAATGAACTATAGAATCACCTGGACAATTTTTTTTTTTTACCTTTTTAATTTTTTAAACTTTTTTATTTTAATATAAATTTATTTAATTGGAGGTTAATTAATTTACAATATGGTATTTCTTTTGCCATACATCTACATGAATCTGCCGCAGGTATACACATGTTCCCCATCCTGAACCCCCTTCCCTCCTCCCTCCCCGTACCATCCCTCTGGGTTATCCCAGTCGCTGGGGCCCTATTTCTGGAATTTCTATTTAAATCATCTGGTGTTTGCAATGGCAAAATAAGTATCCCATAATAGTATAATGTACAGATGGAATTTAGAGGTACTGGCTTAGAAAAAAGGGCAATGTGACCTCTGTTTTATTTATTTTTGTAAATTTAGTTTCAGCAGAAAAGCTAGTGTTTAACTCTCACCTCAGACCCCCAGGGCTTATTTCTAGCAATATTGTTTCAGCAAAGACATATTATTTCTCATACTGTTGATGTTAAATAACCTTCACGGCAAGAGCAGGCCTCTTCCTAGATGGGAGAGACAGATTCAAAAGGATAAACAAGCAAAATGCTTTAACATTAGGAGCTTTAAGCATAGAATTTGCATCTGTTATTCATTATCCTCAAGTGTATATATAGCTCTGTTCCAAATAAGGAATGACAGAAATTACAGGATGCATTAACATTTGTCATATTTAGTTTAGGATCAAGTGTAATACTATTCATGCTCACAAGATCATTATATGACAGGTGGATAGGAAAAGATGGCTTAGAACTATGTAAACTTTTCCTAAGAATCAACAAGAATACAGAAAGCAGGAGTAACCTGACTGGGCAGTTAAATCCCTCTCATGCTTCATTCAGCAGAACCTGCGCTCTGGCATGAACTGCATCAGTAGCAAGGATATGGTGCCTTTTCTTAATTGGTCTACCGGGACCAGAGGGGGCTATTTCTTCTTCCTAACAATGCAGAAAAACATAAAGCTTAAGTTTTCTTAAACTATGGGATAGTTTAAGACCATTTACTGGTCTTGCTACCTTGGACAAAATGGTTAACATTTCTGAGCCTTTTCTCATCTGTAAAATGGGAAGAATAATAAGTACTGACTAGGTAGTTATAAGGATTGAATGAGTCATTATTTGGAAAGTGCTTAAAATATTCCCCATCAAAGACTTAATCAAATATAAGGCCTCGTTAAACAAAAATTTTTTAAAAATGAATAACTCAGACTTTCTCAAGTGGAAACTGTTGCTCTTCTTCTTCAAAAAAAAGAGTACTATATGTGCACTTAGAGATCTCCAAACAATTTTTTCCATTTCTATTAGACAGTCACAAAAATTGTATATGGTAGGTTTTTCATAATTTGGAAGATGGAGAAACTGAAATTAGAGAAATTTAGTAACCATATACTTAATAATTTGTAGACCTAGCAATTATCACTGAGATTTAACTTAAAGATTGTGCTGTTACCCTCGAAATGATTTATTTTATAAATCATGTATAATGACTTAGAATGAATGGCAAATGACATAAAGGAGTCAGACACGACTGAGCGACTGAACTGAACTGAAATACAGTAAATACAGTAAATAGGTAAATATTGTAGTCAGTGTTCCTGGGGCAGATCACTTGTTCCAAATTCATACCGACCATGTGCATTTTTATCAGGAATCAGCACACAGGCTCACCATTGTTTTAATTTAAAAAAAAATTTTATTGGAATATAGTCTGTTGACTCATTGGAAAAGACTCTGATACTGGGAGGGATTGTGGGCAGGAGGAGAAGGGGAGGACAGAGAATGAGATGGCTGGATGGCATCACTGACTCAATGGACATGCGTTTGAGTGAACTCCGGGAGTTGGTGATGGACAGGGAGGCCTGGTGTGCTGCGGTTTATGGCGTCTCAGAGTCAGACACGATTGAGCAACTGAACTGAACTGAATTGAACTAAAGTGTCTGATGCTGCTTAAAGAAAATACGTCAAAGTTTTATATGCTTGGAGTTAATGGTCATATGATCATATTAATAAACTACTAATGTAGTGTGAAAAGTTACTAATATGGCTTTATCTTTAATGATTCATTTAACCTATAAGTGGTAAAACAAAATAAAACTTGTTTTCTTATCAAATGATGTCATTATCCTCTCTTGGAAATATGTTTCCAAAATTTCCTAGTGGAGTAAATTACCTCTTATTAAACAGATATATTTAGCTGAGCCCATATTACAATGTTGGACCTTCTTCAGGGGATCTGTCTCTTATACACATCTCCCTCGAAATGATTTATTTTATAAATCATGTATAATGACTTAGAATGAATGGCAAATGACATAAAGGAGTCAGACACGACTGAGCGACTGAACTGAACTGAAATACAGTAAATACAGTAAATAGGTAAATATTGTAGTCAGTGTTCCTGGGGCAGATCACTTGTTCCAAATTCATACCGACCATGTGCATTTTTATCAGGAATCAGCACACAGGCTCACCATTGTTTTAATTTAAAAAAAAATTTTATTGGAATATAGTCGATTTTCAATGTTGTATTATTTCAGGTATACATCATAGTAAATCAGTTATATGTACACATATAGCCACTCTTTTTTTAGATTATTTTTGTCTATAGAATATTATAGAGTACTGAGCAGAGTTCCCTGTGCTATACAGTAGGTCATTATTAGTTACCTAGTTTATAGCTCAGTTCAGTTCAGTTCAGTTGATAAGTCGTGTACGACACTTTGTGACCCCATGAATCGCAGCATGCCAGGCCTCCCTGTCCATTACCAACTCCCGGGAGTTCACTCAGATTCAGGTCCATCGAGTCAGTGATGCCATCCAGTGATCTCATCCTCTGCCGTCCCCTTCTCCTCCTGCCCCTAATCCCTGCCAGCATCAGAGTCTTTTCCAATGAGTCAGCTGTTTGCATGAGGTGGCCAAAGTACTGGAGTTTCAGCATTAGCATCATTTCTTACAAAGAAATCCCAGGGCTGATCTTCAGAATGGACTGGTTGGATCTCCTTGCAGTCCAAGGGACTCTCAAGAGTCTTCTCCAACACCACAGTTCAAAAGCATCAATTCTTCGGCACTCTGCCTTCTTCACAGTCCAACTCTCACATCAATACAAGACCACTGGAAAAACCATAGCCTTGACTAGACAGACCTTAGTCAGCAAAGTAATGTCTCTGCTTTTGAATATGCTATTTAGGTTGGTCATAACTTTTCTTCCAAGCAGTAAGCGTCTTCTAATTTCATGGCCGCAATCAACATCTGCAGTGGTTCTGGAGCCCCCCAAAATACAATCTGATACTGTTTCCTCAAAGAAATCCCAGGGCTGATCTTCAGAATGGACTGGTTGGATCTCCTTGCAGTCCAAGGGACTCTCAAGAGTCTTCTCCAACACCACAGTTCAAAAGCATCAATTCTTCGGCACTCTGCCTTCTTCACAGTCCAACTCTCACATCAATACAAGACCACTGGAAAAACCATAGCCTTGACTAGACAGACCTTAGTCAGCAAAGTAATGTCTCTGCTTTTGAATATGCTATTTAGGTTGGTCATAACTTTTCTTCCAAGCAGTAAGCGTCTTCTAATTTCATGGCCGCAATCAACATCTGCAGTGGTTCTGGAGCCCCCCAAAATACAATCTGATACTGTTTCCATTGTTTCCCCATCTATTTCCCATGAAGTGATGAGACCAAATGCCATGATCTTTTTTTCTGAATGCTGAGCTTTAAGCCAATTTTTTCACTCTCCACTTCCACTTTCATCAAGAGGCTTTTTAGTTCCTCTTCACTTTCTGCCATAAGGGTGGTGTTATCTGCATATCTGAGGTTATTGATATTTCTCCAGCAATCTTGAGTCCAGCTTGTGTTTCTTCCAGTCCAGCGTTTCTCATGATGTACTCTGCATATAAGTTAAATAAGCAGGGTGACAATATACAGCTTTGACATACTCCTTTTCCTATTTGGAACCAGTCTGTTGTTCCATGTCCAGTTCTAACTGTTGCTTCCTGACCTGCATACAGATTTCTCAAGGGGCTGGTCAGGTGGTCTGGTATTCCCATCTCTTTCAAAATTGTCCACAGTTTATTGTGATCCACACAGTCAAAGGCTTTGGCATAGTCACTAAAGCAGGAATAGATGTTTTTTTGGAACTGTCTTGCTTTTTCCATGAGCCAGCAGATGTTGGCACTTTGGTCTCTGTTTCCTCTGCCTTTTCTAAAACCAGATTGAACATTTAGTAGTGTATATATGTCCGTCCCAAAACTCCCAATTTACACCTCCTCCTGTATCCTCCCAGTCACCACAAATGTTTCTACATCTATGACTCTATTTCTATTTTGTAAATGAGTTTCTTTACACCATGTTTTTTAGACTCCACAAGGATATGTCTTTGTCTGACTGTTTCACTCAGTATGACAGCCCATACTGTTGCTGCAAATGGGATTATTTCATTCCTTTTTTTTTTTGTCTGAATAATACTCCATTGAGTCTGGCCTTTGTTTTTGCCGCTTCTGCTCCATATTTTTTATTCAAAGAGGTTTTCCAGGAAGCTGTTGAAATATTTAAATATAAGTACAATCTGCACTCACGTGATGAAACAGCAAGCATGGAAAGGGGCACAGAGACCCAAAATCTGGGACAACTCAGGCTGTACATCCACCTTTAGATGTATGATCTCCATGCAAAGAGGACATTAAGGACAAAACCACAAAATCTTACAAAGAGGAAAATATTGTTGGTAGACTGGCTTGGCATTGAAGGAATTTCCAGCTCATGGCCTAATTGCCGAGGCCAGGTAAAGTAGTACTTTTCTCTCTCTCTCTCTCTTTTAGCTCAAGACATTTAAGTAAATTCTCACAGTGACTTCAGTGGCCACACATGACAAAGAATACAGGCTTTGCTAAAAGCCATACACACACACACACACACACACACACACATATATATATATATATACCTTTAGATGTATGATCTCCATGCAAAGAGGACATTAAGGACAAAACCACAAAATCTTACAAAGAGGAAAATATTGTTGGTAGACTGGCTTGGCATTGAAGGAATTTCCAGCTCATGGCCTAATTGCCGAGGCCAGGTAAAGTAGTACTTTTCTCTCTCTCTCTCTCTTTTAGCTCAAGACATTTAAGTAAATTCTCACAGTGACTTCAGTGGCCACACATGACAAAGAATACAGGCTTTGCTAAAAGCCATACACACACACACACACACACACACACACATATATATATATATATATACACACACACAATGAACTAAAGAAGATTAGAGAAAGAATTTCTGAAGAAAATGGATATCAGTAAAAATATCAGTAGAAATTATAAAAAAGGAACAACATAGAAATCCTAGAGCTGAAACACACAATAACTAAAATTTTAAAATTCACTAGAAAACTTCGACAAAAGATGTAAGGAAGCAGAAAAGACAGACCAGTGAACATGAAGTTCAGGCCATTGAGCAGAAAAAGAAGAAAAGGAGACAGAGCCAAAGGGTCTGTGGGGACCATCAAATGAACCAGCATATGTATCAATATTATGGCACTCCCAGAAGGAGCAAGAAGCAGACAGACATCGTTCCCTTCAAAATATATACTTTTATGCTATGAGTTGACCTACATTTTTTTTTTAAATAATATCTTCTACAGCTATTTTTTTTTTTAGGTTGCCTGGCCAACCAAATCTAACTTTTAGAAAACTACAAACAGAACTAAATGGAGGACCTTTCTATAAAATAATTGACATGTGTTTCTTTTAACATTTTCTTACACAGACATTTCCAAACACAAGTGAAAAGAACCCTGAACGGCCAGCCACCTCTCTCTCCTCAGACAGCCCCACCCGAATACTATTTCATCTGGAAATATATTAGATTGTTTCCATTAAAAAAGACTTTCTTCAGTTGAGGGGAAGTATTTGTTTATTTTCACTTAATTAGTCTACTTGTGAGATTTCATGATTTTTAATGAATATTTTATCTTAGAATTAAAAAAATGTCAAGATCATGAAAGTCAAGGGAAAAGGGGGAATTCTTCCCACATTGAAAGATACATGAAAAATAAGCATATCATATCATCCTAGACTGGAATATTTGCTATAAAAAACATTATTGGAACAATTCATTATGTCTAAATGGAATCTGTGGACTAGTTGATTTTAGTGTATCAATGTTAAAGTCTTGTTTTTGATTGTGATTATGTGGCTGTGTTCTTTTAAATGCATGCTAGTTTCCAAGGATTATAAAACATAATAGTAGCAGTTGAGTGAGAGAGGGGCTGTTGTGGGGAGGAGGGAACTCTAAATACAGTGTAGTCCAAATTAAGGAAATGAAGGGTACTATATGTACTGTTCTTTCTGTACCACCTTAATGCCTGTATCCCTGTGTTCCGTCAGTCAGAATCTGCTGCTCATCTCTGCAAACATGCTTACCTTTGAACTTCTGTTCACTTTCTTGGTTTTAACTACTACTTTGATTTTAATGACTTCTAAATTCATACATTCATTCCAGGACTTGTTCCTTAGTATCCCGTTTATTTGTTTCCTTAGAGTCACAATTACTTCAAATTTAACACAATCTATTTCTTCATTTATTGAACAAATATTTACAGAACTCCTGTATGGCAGGTGTAATGCCAGGCCCTAGGAAATATATTACTGAAATAGATACTAGATAACTGATGAGCTAAACTTTCATGAATCTAACAGTTTCATTATATTAATTTCAAGGCTTCCTTTACTAAAATGTGTCCCTTATAATGTAATCGAGAAATCTGTTAATTTGCTCTTACGCTTTAACATCCATCTATATGCATTTCATTTCAAAATTGTGCCAGTTTTATTTTTTTTTAAGATTTCTTTATCTGACTTCCTTCTCTTCCTTGAAAAGTGAAAGCAAAGCCACTCAGTTGTGTCCAACTCTTTGCAGCCCCATAGACTATAGCCTACCAGGTTCCTCCATCCATGGAATTTTCCAGGCAAGAATATTGAAGTGGGTTGCATTTCCTTCTTCAGGGGATCTTGCCCACCCAGGGCTTGAACCTGGGTTTCTCACATTGTAAGCAGACGCTTTACCGTCTGAGCCACCAAGGAAGACTCTTCCTTATCACTGCTCTTTTCCTAGTCCTATGGTTTCTCCTATAACTTACCGCTAATTCTCCATGACTAAACAACAACAAAGATCTTGTTAAATGTTTGTGTTTCAAGGTTCCTTATAGTTATCGTTACTAATATAAGTCACTTTTTCTGCTTCTTGCCACACTGATAATATTTTTATATGAGCATCATGTAAAAAATACTCATTGTAAACATTTGATTACCATATAAATGTATAAAGAAGAAAGTAAATCCTACCCATCATCCTGAGGTTAAAATGTTGATTATCCCCTCAAGCATTCTTTGGGCATGAAATACACATACTCAAATAAATTTATAAGTATAGGTTTATGAAAATGAATAATATACAAAATAACATATACATACAGTAGAATATTATTCACTAATACAAAAGAAGGAAATCCTTCTATTTATGACACAGTAAATGGATTTTGGGGCCACAGTCCATGTGGCTTGGCAGTTAAAGCATCTGCCTGCAATGCGGGAGACTTGGGTTTGATCCCTGGGTAAGGAAGATCCCCTGGAGAAGGAAATGGTAACCCACTCCACTATTCTTACCTGGAGAATCCCATGGATAGAGGAGCCTGGTGGACTTTTGGGACATTGTGCTATGTGAAATAAGTCAGACAGAAAAAGACAAATCACAGATATATCTGGAAGATACTGTGGTTTTTCTTTCAAACTATCATAATGAAACAAATTTTACAATAGAATGAGTCACATTAATTTTTTGGTTTCTCAGTATGCAACAGCATTATGTCTAAAAAGACAATGTAAATGTCTTAATTTTTTAAAAAGGAGAGGATATATGTATACCTATGGCTCATTCATGTTGAGGCTTGACAAAAAACAGGAAAATTCTGTAAAGCAATTATCCTTCAATAAAAAATAAATAAATTAAAAATACTTTATTGATTAAAATGCTTACTATCATCTAGGCCTTCAACAAGTCATATTCTCTGTGCAATAGGAACATCAAGGATCACTGATCTCAGATCACTATAATAAGTATAATAATAAGGAAAAATTTTGAAATGTGAGAATCACCAAATGTGACATGGAGACACACAGTGAGCAGATGCTTTTGTAAAAATGATGCTGATAAACTTGTTTGGCACAGGGTTGCTTCTGGCCTTCAATTCATGGAAAATGCAATATCTGTGAAGGATAATAAAGTGAAACAATAACATGAACTTTGTCTTTACTACATACTCTTATTTATACATGGAATCTAAATCAGTAAACTCATAGAAACAAGAATGGAGTGGTGGTTGCTAGGGATTAGGGGTCAGGAAAATAGGAAATGTTGGTCAAACGGTACAAACTTTCCATTATAAAATAAATAAGCTCTGGGGATCTAAGGCACAGCATGATGACTATAGTTAAAAATGCTGTAGTGTATACTTCAGGCATACTTCAAAGGTGTTACAAGAGCAGAATTTTAATATTCTGACCATAAAACAGCCAATTACGTGAGTTGAAGGATATGTTTACCTTACTGTGATAAAGATTTCACGATAAGTATGTGCACAAAATCATCACATTGTACAGTTACACTTACACAATGTTGTGTGTCAATCACATTTCAATAAAAAAGAAAAATTAGTCTAATTAGAATAACTGTATATTTGTATTAAATTTTCCTTTTCCTTCCCAAATCTATTAATCAAACTATTTTACATTGTTTGACCAGTTTGCTTTTCTTTTTATTTTGAAGGGAAAAAAAAAAGAATCTTAGCCTAAATCTGGGAATGTAATTACCTTCTTCACACATAGTTTCAAACAATTCAATTTAGAGGTAGGATCATGTGTATCATGACTATTTGGTAAATAACTTCTAATCATTTACATTCTGCTTTAACAGTAACGGATGACAAACACATGAACAGAAAAATGAAAAATTTTACTTTTTATTCCTAAAAAATATGGCAAAACATTGTTTCATTTCAGTTCAGTCACTCAGTCGTATCCAACTCTTTGTAACCCCATGGACTGTAGCACCCCAGGCTTCCCTGTCTATCACCAGCGCCCAGAATTTATTCACACTCATGTCCATTGAGTTGGTGATGCCATCCAACCATCTCATCCTCTATCGTCCCCTTCTCTCACCTTCAATCTTTTCCAGCATCAGGGTCTTTTCCAATGAGTAGTTCTTCACATCAGGTGGCCAAAGTATTGGAGTTTCAGCTTCAGCATCAGTCCTTCCAATGAACACCCAGGATTGATCTGCTTTATGATGGACTGGTCGGATCTCCTTGCAGTCTAAGGGACTCTCAAGAGTCTTCTCCAACACCACAGTTCAAAAGCATCAATTCTTCAGTGCCCAGCTTTCTTTGTGGTCCAAATCTCATACCCATACATGACTACTGGAAAAATCATAGCCTTGACTAGACAGATCTTTGTTGGTAATGTCTCTGCTTTTTATTATGCTGTCTAGGTTGATCATAACTTTCTTCCAAGGAGCAAGCATCTCTTAATTTCATGGCTGCAGTCATCATCTGCAGTGGTTCTGTCTGCTCACACATATAGGTCCTATAATCCTGCAATGTCACCGCAGGGTGCCTCTAATAGTTCAACAAGGGCACAGTGACTGAACAAACTTGGGAGAGCTTTTTAATAAAGTTTAAAAACTTTTCAGTCCACTGTTGAAATGAATCATCCCTTACTTCCAACAGAAAATATCACCCATAAGAGCGAGGAGCAACAACTTCTTATTTGAAAAATTCTGTTTGAATTACATGTGGCAAGTATAAATAAAAATATTTAATTTTTAAAACTCTTAAGAGTGAACTCTGGGAGCTGGTGATGGACAGGGAGGCCTGGTGTGCTGCGATTCATGGGTTCGCAAAGAGTCGGACATGACTGAGCGACTGAACTGAACTGAACTGAATCACTTAGCACTCAAAAAATACATTATGATTTTAATGCCATATGCTTATCAACTGCTTTTTATTAAGTTATCCTATATAAATATCTTTGAGTTTAAATAATTCTACAAGATGATTTCTGATGAAAATTAAAATAACCTTAGCTACCATGAAACTGTTAACACTATAATACACTGAAATAATGCATAAATATGCATATTTTTAGAGCATTTACACTGAAAGACATTAACTTATAGGAATGTGAAAGTGAAAGTGAAAGTGAAGTCACTCAATCGTGTCCGACTCTTTGCAACCCCGCGGACTGTAGTCTACAACGCTCCTCCGTCCATGGGATTTTCCAGGCAAGAGTACTGGAGTGGGCTGCCATTTCCTTCTCCAGAGGATCTTCCCAACCCAGGGATTGAACCTAGGTCTCCTGCATTGCAGGCAGACGCTTTACCATCTGAGCCACGAGGGAAGTCGTATGATATAACAAATGTAGGAGGTACCTGGACTAGATTAATAGAATCATTTCAAGAAGTTTCATTTTCTGAAATGGTGAGAGGTTATGTTTTGTTCCCTCTTCATCTCAATTTTGTTGCCACTCTCTGTGGCTCCCAGCTAATATTAATACTCAACACCACTAGGACAGAGCAGTCTCTTCAGTAAAGAAACTTTTCTGAGCTATAATCTACACTCCAAACTGTTTCATCAAACTTTCAACATTCCAATCTATATTATTTAGAGACTTCATCTATCTTAGGTTAGTACCTCACCTTCAAAGTTGTACTTTGGCTCAATGACTTATTCTTTAAGGAGACAAAAGTATTTTGAGCAAGAGAAGATCCTGAAGCATCAATGCCTTCATCTTTGTTTTTCCAAACATTATGAGGAGACATTCAGAAGGTATGGTTGGGGAATGGGAGGCACAGTGGAAAGGAGGAAGTCCTGATTCCTCCTTAAATTTTCAACCAAGGACAATTCATTTTTACCTGCATAACATTGGGAACTTCAAGTAAGATTTTGTTTTGAGAAATGATTCCATAGTTACAGTATTTTTATAAAACAGAACTTTTTCTAAGTAAACAGTTCTAATTTGGCTCTATCTTTTTTCTTTCTATTTCACTGAAGTAATGAAATTACTAATTTTTTTATTTTCTAAATTTATATCAAATACTGTTCTTTCACTTTAGCATTAAAGTATTGTATTGTCTTTATCACACATTCTGAAAAGTACATTTCCTGATTTAAAAATGTTATCAATATGTTCATATACAGACAATATTTTATGTGGTCTCTATGGACTAAATACAGGCAAACATTTTCTTTGCATTGAATCTAAACTAATTTCTTATATCTATAGCTGATAAACTTGTAAATAGAATAATGTATATGTATAATATATTATATAATACATATGGTAAATATGTATAATATATATTATTCTATTTACAAACTATACAAAGTGAAGGGAAAGAAGAATATATTTCCTGCAAATGGAAAGGACAAGAAAGTGGGGATTGCAATACTCATAGCAAGCAAAATGAACTTTAAAAGAAATGTTACACAAAAATATAAGGAAAGACAGTATGTAATGATTAATGGATTTATATGCATGTGTGCATGCTAAGTCACTTCAGTCGATCTGACTCTTTGCAACCGTATGGACTTTAGCCTGCCAGGCTTCTCTGTCCATGGGATTCTCCAGGCAAGAATATTGGAGTGGGTTCCCAAGAACTCCTGCAAAGAGTTCCAAATCCAGAGCTCAAACTCACATCTCTTACATGTCCTTGCATTGGCAGGTGAGTTCTTTACCACTGGTGCCACCTGGGAAGCCCATGGATTTATATAAGAGGATAGTACACTCATCAATATATATGCACCCAATGTAAGAGCACCCAGATGCACGAAACAAACACTAACAGACGTAAAAGGAGAAATCGGTGCCCTACTCGTATTTGTTGACAGATCCTTGAGACAGAAAATCATTAATGTAACAGAGATACTAAATGATACAATAGAACAGCTAGACTTAATGATGAATTTCATGAACTTACAACCATATATATATGTATATATATATATATATGAATACATATTCTTTTAAGGTGCACATGAAACATGCTCTGGGATTGAGCACATGTTCCAAGTGCACCTGAAAAGAATATGTTTTTTTTTTTTGATGTAAGTTAAGAAATACATCAATTAAGTCTAACTGTTCTATTGTATCATTTATTTCAAGGGTTTTTCTAACCAAAATGGCATAAAACTAGAAAGCAACCACAGAAAAAAGAAGCAAGAGAAAAGATTAAACAACATGCAACATGCTACTAAAAAACCATTTGTCGATGCTATAATAAAAGAAAAAATTGAAGAGGCAAACCATACAAAACTTTTGGGATGCAACAAAATAAATTCTCGGATAAAGGTTCTTAGTGATGTAGGCATTCATCAAGAAACAAGAAAATTCTCAATAGACAACCTATGAGGCAGCCATCTCCATGATACCAAAACCAGAAAAGGCACCGATAATATCTTTGATGAATAGAGATACAAAAATTCTCAACAAAATGTTAGCAAACCTAATCCACCAACATAAAAAATTTGTACATCACATCCAAATTTGGTTTATCCTAAGGATACAAGGATGATTCAACATATGCATATCAGTCAATGTGATATACCACATCAACAAAAGATAATAGAAAAAATGCATAACTATTTCAGTAGATGCAGGAAAAGTAGTCGATAAAATTCAACATTCATTCATGATAAAAACTCTTAACAAAGTGAGTAAGGAACATATCTTAACATAACGAAAACTATTTATGACAAGCCCACAGCCAATACAATAATTAATGTTTAAAAACTGAAAACTTGTCTGCTAAATTCTGGAATAAGACAAAGACACACTTTCATCTCTTCTATTCAACATACTATTGGAAATCCTAGCCACAGCAAGCAGACAAGAAAAATAAAAGATATTACATTGGAAAGGAAGTTGTAAACTTGTCATTATAAGCAGATGACATGATAATGTATATAGAAAATCCTAAAGAACCTACACAAAAACTACTAGAACTAATAAGAAAATTCAGCAAAATAGGGTGGGGAGCCTGGTGGTCTGCCAGTTATGGGGTCACAAGAGTCAAACACGATGAAGTGACTTAGCAGCAACAGCAGCAGCAGCAAGATTAACAAACAGTAATCAGTTGCATTTCTTGGCACTAACCAAAAGGGAATGTAAACAAACTTTTTATTTTCCAAATGGCACCAAAAAAGTGCTTAGTAAAAAACCTGACCAGGGAGGTGAAAGATTTATATGTTGAGAACTACAAAACATTAATAAAGGAAATTTAAGATTATTCAAAGAAATGAAAAAATATCCCACTATCTTAGATTGGAGGTCTTAGTATTGTTAAAATGGACATACCATCCAGAGCAATTTACAGATTTAATGTAATTCCTATCAAGTTATCCCTGACAATTTTCACAGAACTAGAACAAATAATCCTTTAAAAATGTTATGAAACTATACAAAAGATCCAAAATTGCCAAAGAAATCCTGAGGAAAAAGAACAAATCAAGAGGCATAACTTTAATAAATTTCAGACCCAACGCTGCAGTTATCAAATGGTATGCTATTGGCACACAAACAGACATGCAGATCAATGGAACAGAATATAGAACTCAGATGTAAACCCACATGCCCATGGCAAAATAATCTTTAATAAAGGAAACAAAAATGCACAATGGAGAAAAGAGAGTCTTTTCAGCAAGTAGTGTTGGAAAATTTGGAAAACTGCATGCAAATCAATGAAGTTAGAATATATCATCACACCAAATAAAAAATAAACTTAAAATGGCTTAAAGACTTAACTTTTAATATCAAACTCCTAGAAAAGAACATAGGCAAAACATTCTCTGATATAAGTTGCATCAAAGTTTTCTTGCCAGTCTCCTAACAGAAATAAAAGCAAAAATAAACAAATGGAACCTAACCAATCTTATAAACTTTTGCATAGCAAACCAGAAAAAAATGTAAAGATAGCCTATAGGCTGGGATATGTTTGCTAATGATGCAATCAACAAAAGTTTCATTTTCAAAATATACAAACTGCTTATACAACCCAAATAACAAAGAAACAGACACCCCAATTTAAAAAATGAGCAGAAGACATAAATAGATATTTCTCCAAAGAAAACAAACAGATGGACAAGAGGCTTATGAAAATATGCTCAACATCACTAATTATTAAAGCAATGCAAATCAAAGCTGCAGTGAGGTAATATCTCATACCAGTCAGAATGTCCATCATTTAAAAGTCTATGAATAACAAGTGTTAGAGGTCATATAGAGAAAAGGGAACATTTTGACAGATAAATGAATAAAGATGTGGTACATATATACAGTGAAAAAATACCCAGCCATAAAAAAGAATGAAATAATTTCATTTTACAACAACATGCATGGACTTAGAATTTATCATTCGAAACATAGTATGTCCAAAAGAGAAAGACAAATACCATATGATATCACATATATGTGGAATCTAAAATACACACAAATGAACTTATCTATGAAACAGAAATAGACTCACAGACATAGACAAAAAATTGTATTTGCCAAGGAGGAATCGGTAAGGAGGGTCTAACTGAGAGTTTGGGATTAGCAAATGCAAACTATTATATATAGGATGGATAAACAACAATGTCATACTGTATAAAACAAAGAAGAATATTTAATATCCTGTGATAAAGCACAATAGAAAATATGAGAAAGAATATACATGTATGATTGCATCACTTTGCTGTACAGCAGAAATTAAGACAACTTTGTAAGTTAACCATACACCAATAAAACTAAAAATGTATTAAAGGCATTTTTCACATAATAAAACAAATAATTTAAAATTTATATGTAAGCACAAAAGACCCCAAATAGCCAGAGTAATCTTAAGAAAAGAAGAACAAAGCTGGAGGTATTAACATCACACTTCTTGATATGAAGCTATACTATAAAGCTACAGTAATCAAACAGCATGATATTGGTACAAAAACAAACACATAGGTCAGTGGAACAGAATAAAAATCCTAGAAATAAATTCATGCTTAAATGGTCAATTATTCTATGACAAGGAGGCAAAAGTACAAAATGAAGCAAAATACACTTTCACTAAATGGTACTGGGGAAAATGGAGAGCTCTATGCAAAAGAATCAAAGTAAGCTTTCTCACATTATATATAAAAATAAACCCAAAATGGAGTAAAGAATTAAATGTAAGACCTGACACCATAAAACTTTTAGAAGTAAACATAGGCAGCACACTCTTAGTAATTTTTTTTGTTTATATATCCTCAGACAAAGGAACCAAAAGAAAGTAAAAAATGAGAGGACTATATCAAACTAAAAAGCTTTTGCAAAATGAAGGAATCTATCAACAGAATAACCAACTAAATGACAGAACATATTCACAAACAACAAATCCCATTAGGTGTTTATATCCAAAACATACAAAGAGCTTACACAATTCAACATTAAAAATAGCACTCCACAAACAACCTAATTAAAAAATGAGCAGAGGACCTAAATAAGACTTACAGATGGCTAGAAAGTACATGAAAAGATAAACAGTTTCACTAATTATCAGAGAAATGCAAGTCAAACCATAATGAGTTACCACCTTATGTGTCAGAATGGCTGTCATCAAAAAGGCAGCAAGTAGCAAGTGACAGCAAAAATGTGGAGGAAAGGAAACTCTTGTATACTGTTGGTGGGGCTGCAAATTGGTGCAGTCATGCTGAAAATGAGTATGACGTTTCCTCAACAAATTAAAAATAAAACTTCCATATGATCCAGCAATTTCATTTCTGGGTATTTACTCAAAGAAAACAAAAACACAGTTCAAAAAGATATATGCACCCAAATGTTTATTGAGCCTTATTTATAATAGTCAATATATGGAACTATCCTGAGTGTCCATTGTTTGATGAATGAACAATGAAGATGTGGTAAATATACATAATGGAGTATTGGCCATAGAGAAGTGAAAATTTGCCATTTGAGGTCAGCATGGTTATAATGAGAGTGTATTATGCCAAGTGAAATAAATCAGGGACGGCAAATATCACATGATCTCATAGATAAGTGGATGTTTAAATACAAAACAAAAAACCAATAAAATAAAAACAGTCATAGTTACAGAATATAACTGGATAGTACCCAGAAGGGATGGGGAGATAGGTATGGGTGAAATAAGAGTAGGTGAAACAGGAGTAGAGGATTAAGAGCCATAAATTTCTAGTTATATGTTAAACAAGTCACAGGGATCCAGTATACAACATAGGGAATGCAGTCAATATTTTAATACATTTATATGGAGATAGATGTTTCCTAGATTTATTGTGGCTATCAGTTTATAATATATGCAAATATTAAATGATTATGTAGTATATCTGAAACTAATGTAATATTTATATCAACTATATTTTAATTAAAAAGTAAAGGCTGTCAATTAAGATGACATCACAGTTCTAAAGGGATGCATCTAAGAGCCTCAAAATATATGAAGCAAAACTTCAAAAATATAAATAAATAGTAAATGATAAGTAAAAGGTAAATAAAATGAATATATGGAAGACCTATGCAAAACTATAAAACAACCCAATTGACATTTATGGACACTTTGCCATCTACCGCAATTACATACCACTGTCAAGTGCATGCAGAACATTTTACTAACACAATCCATGTTTGAACTACAAAACAATTCCTTATATAGTCAAGAGAATCCAAGTAATAACAAATGGAATTGAATTAAATCTCAATAATAGAAATATATCTGAAAAACTCATAAAATTTTTAACCTATCAATAACCTCAGATATGCAGATGACACCACCCTTATGGCAGAAAGTGAAGAGGGACCAAAATGTCTCTTGATAAAAGTGAAAGAAGAGAGTGAAAAAGTTGGCTTAAAGCTCAACATTCAGAAAACGAAGATCATGGCATCCGGTCCCATCACTTCATGGGAAATAGGGGGGAAACAGTGGAAACAGTATCAGACTTTATTTTGGGGGGGCTCCAAAATCACTGCAGATGGTGACTGAAGCCATGAAATTAAAAGACGCTTACTCCTTGGAAGAAAAGTTATGACCAACCTAGATAGCATATTCAAAAGCGGAGACATTACTTTGCCGACTAAGGTCCGTCTAGCCGAGGCTATTGTTTTTCCTGTGGTCATGTATGGATGTGAGAGTTGGACTGTGAATAAGGCTGAGCCCTGAAGAATTGATGCTTTTGAACTGCGGTGTTGGAGAAGACTCTTGAGAGTCCCTTGGACTGCAAGGAGATCCAACCAGTCCATTCTGAAGGAGATCAGCCCTGGGATTTCTTTGGAAGGAGTGATGCTGAAGCTGAAACTTCAGTACTTTGGCCACCTCCTGCAAAGAATTGACTCACTGAAAGAGACTCTGATGCTGGGAGGGATTGGGGGCAGGAGGAGAAGGGGACGACCCAGGATAAGATGGCTGGATGGCATCACAGACTCGATGGATGTGAGTCTGAGTGAACTCCGAGAGATGGTGATGAACAGGGAGGCCTGGCGTGCTGCTATTCATGGGGTCACAAAGAATCGGATACGACTGAGTGACTGAACTGAACTGAACTGATGTGTGTTTTTAGATTATATACATGTATGCGTTTATTTTGGATTTACCTGGCAGTTCAGTGGTAAAGAATGAGCCTGTCAGTGCAGGAAACACAGTTCAGTCCTTGGGTCTGGAAGATTCCCTGGAGAAGGGAATGGCAACCCATTCCAGTATTCTTGCCTGAGAAATCCCAGGGACAGAGGAGCCTGGTGGGCTATAGTCCATGGGGTTGCAAAAGAGTCATACAAAACTTAGCGACTAAATAGCAATAACAAGTTTAAGGTAAAAGCAAAACATCTTAAAGAGAGAAGAAAGTTACATAAACAAATTTACAGCTGTTACAAGACACAGTTAATAAGTTGAGAAAAATAATTTACCATTTTTTCCCTTTTTCTTTATTCTATTCATTTCTGTCATACACAAGAAAAATAAAACTTCTAAATTATGTTAGACGTCTCCAATAACAAACTCTGATCATAAACTAAAAATCTATATCTATTTTCTCACTGAATTAAAATTAAAACTAAATTTTGATTGATCCAAGCCAGCTGACTTGATTCATTAGAGTTTCAGACAAAGTAGTCTAAATGCCACCAAAGTTTTCTGAACACCACTGAATGTTGCAAAACCACAACTAAGCTATAATCTTAGAGTAATGGAACTGCTATAAGAGTACTGGTTTAATATGAATTTCAAAGAAGACTATCAAAGGCCCTTTCCATTCCCAAGTTTAATATTTTTAAGGAATCTATCAAACAGAAAAGAAAACTCATTAGTTACCGTAATTTATATAGTGCTTTTTGTGTGTTCTAGACACCATAAGAAATGAGGTCCATTATCATAAAAATGCACTGGTTTAACTTACATATTTTCTTCCAAAATTGTAATATACATAGTAGTCACATGTTTTTATGTTTCCATCCCTCTTAAGACATGTAAAAGACAAAGCAAATATAAAGAACTTTAAATTTCTCTTTAATCCATTGGTAGCATGATCTTATAGATTGTCACTTATTGGTTTTCACTATGGTATGCATGCCCTGAAAATTGGTTTTCAGCTAAGTTAAATAAAAATAAAAATTTTAAGATAAAGCAAATATTTCATACATAACTCATATAATTTAAACTGATTTGAAAGAATTATAGTGATCTAATACAGTTTTTTTCCAGTGTAGAATATATTTTCCCCCATTTCTTTCTCTGCTTGCATTTAATAGGCATTTAAATGCAAAATGTCATATTGCGTATTTGGGAAAACCTGAAAATGTATTTCCAATAATTCCTCTTTCAGTTGTGTCTTTACTTCAGGACGCTTCACTTTGCACATGACTCAAAATTGGTACAGATGAATTATCATTGACAGATTGTTAAAGATTTTTATGTTGCCTAAAGTTTATATTAGGATCTGTGGTTAATATAATAAAAGAATAATGTAAGCACTAAAGAAGAAGAGTTGTATCACTCATTCAATTTTTAAACTTGTCAGATAGTAAAGCTGAGGCTGAAGAAAGTTCAGACAAAGCATATCAATACTCCAAAGAATGTCTTGCTTCTTTACTGGATTAATAGCCAATTGTATTAATAGAATGCCTAGGCTAACTTGATTGGACTTACAAATTGTACTTACAAATGTACTCTGTGAACAAAATTCATTTGTATGTAGGGGACTTACTGTACATCCTTCTCAAAAACAACTCAAAAACCTTTCCCCTCTCCCCCAAAATATATTTTATATATATTACATTAAATTATGACTATTTCACCCCTATTAGGACATGGAGACCTGGTTTGCTGCAGTCCACGGGATCACAAAGAGTTGGACATGAGTTAGCAACTGAAAAACACAGTCATAGAACACAAGCCAAAGTCATAAGTAAAAACTTTATCCATTTCCAGATTCCATATCTCTCATCACTTTAAGGCTCTGAATATGCTTTATTAAAAAACTAGATTTTATTTTTAGAGCATTTTTGAGTTCACAGGAAAAGTAAGGCAAAAGTAGAGAAATTTTCTAAATGAATATAGTTTTGCATGGTCAAGGAGCATATGGGGTAAATGATAAATGTATCATTCACCAACATCTAATAAGCCAAAGTAGAGATTAAAAATAAAAACTACCATCTAGGTTAGATAGTAAAGGAATTGACATGGGTTTCAATTGGTCCTAGTGGTTCCACCTCATGCTTTGAGTTTCAGTTTGTCCATCCTCTCCACAAGTTCCCATCCATCTTCTCTTGTAAACTGCTGTCATGAGTAACCATGAAATTCAATGAAAAATGATAGTCTTGTCAACAAATGATTGAACATAACTGGCTATCCATAAATGTGGAAAAATGAACTCGGCCCTTATAATGTGCACAATTATTAACTCTAAATATACCATAAATCTAAAACAGAAAAATAAGACAACAAAGATTTTTTTTTTTAATGTAAGGAAATGTCTTTGTGATTTTGAGGTCAGCAGAGTTTCTTGAACAAGACCAAAATCCTAAGCCATAAAAGAACACATTGATAAGTTTGATTTTATCAGAATACAGAACTCTGCTTCTTGATTAACACTGCAGAGAATGAAAAAAGAAGTCATACACTGAGACAATTTATTTGTAAATTCATAATTGATTAAGGGACTTCTCTGGTGACTCTGGAGTAAGAAATGGCAACCCACTCTTATAATGTTGCCTGGAGAATTCCATGGACAGAGTCTGGCGGACTATAGTCCATGAGGTCACAAAGAGTTGGACATAATTTAGCAGCAAAACAGTTTATTAAAGTATTTTCATTGATAATACACAAAGAACTTCCAGAACTCAACAACAAGGAAAACATTCAATAAGAATGTTTAATTACATGAACAATCTGAAAATAAAACTTTAAGAATGCATTTTCAGTAGTCATCATAAGGAGTAATATAATTGCACATAATTTTAGCAAAAAAGTATAATATTAGCACAATGAAAACCCAAAATTATTGATGAGAGACTGTGAGAAGATCTAACTGAGTGATACACCACACTGATGAACTGGACAACAATATTTTGAGGAATTCAGTTCTTCTGCAGTTAAGCTGTGGGTTTGAAGTAATCTCAAATCTATTTCCAGGAAGTTTTTTTGGTATATAATGCATAACTGTTTCTAAGATTATTATTGAAATGCAAAGAGCTGAAAATAGAGAGAAATATTGACAAAGAACAAATTTAGAAAACACTTTAGCAGCAATATGCTTTTAGGGATATATTACAAATCTATATTCTTTTTAGAAGGTAAAAAGATACAGTAAATATATGTTAACAACATAAAGATCATATTAATATACCTGGCATTTATGGAGAAATTACTTCTTTTCTAAGTGTATGTAAAATTCAAAATATTTTCATTTTTTCAAAATATTTACTGATTTTAATTTAAAATATAGTATTTCCATAGTTTTAAGTAAATGCCTTGTGAGTCATCATTTCCATCATCTTTTCCAATCTTGATCTTACTTAAACTAAAATGAAACTTTCAACTATATTTTTAAAACTAATGTTCTAAGACCTTAAAATCTTGCATAAACTGCATGAATGAAACTCCAATTTTATATATGTAATTCCCCATTAAATTCACGTCTAGCAGAGACAAATTATCAACTTTCATTTCAGTTCAGTTCTGTGGCTCAGTTGTGTCTGACTCTTTGCAACCCCATGGACTGCAGTACACCAGCACCAACGCCCTGGAGCTTGATCAAACTCATGACCATTAAGTCAGTGATTCCATCCAACCATCTCATCCTCTGTCATCTCCTTCTCCTCCTGCCTTCAATCTTTCCCAGCATGGGGGTTTTTTCCAATGAGTTGACTCTTTGCATCAGGTGACCAAAGTATTGGAGTTTCAGCTTCAGCATCAGTCCTTCCAATGGATGTTCAGGACTAATTTCCTTTAGGAGTGACTTTGATATTCATTAATTTATTCTCCTACACCCAGAAGTGGTTTTTATCCTTAATATATCTTTATCCAATCATTTAAAACATAATACTTCCATATTAAGCATTTTTACAAAGAAGTAATAGCAATCATATCTTTTGAAAAGAATCATCAATATTGAAAATACTAGTTGATATTAACAGATCACTCTGCTGCTGCTACTGCTAAGTCGCGTCAGTCATGTCCGACTCTGAGCAACCCCATGGACTGCAGCATACCATGCTCTTCTGCCCATGTGATTTTCCAGGCAAGAATACTGGAGTGGGGTGCCATTGCCTTCTCTGAACAGATCATTCTAGCAGGTATCAATTTTCCAATGTGCTTCCCCCAAATTTCCATGAAAATGAATATTTCAACAATTTTTTTCCCATAAACAACTCCTCGGTAAGATATTTATAAACAGGAAAACACACTTTTTAAATGAATGACGGAAAGTAGTATTTCTAAGTTGTTTCAGTGTTAGTTTGGGGCCAGACCCTTCCTACTGCTGTAAGTCAAAAAGCTTGCTCTCAGATAATATGACTCATTTCCTCACAGTTGGAAGAAAACATTTTGAACTGCACAGTTAATTTGCTGTCAGCATCTTACAGTGTTTATGGATGGTGCTTTTAACTTTTAATTTGAATGCTTTGATTACCCAGAAATTATTACTACCTACAAAAGGCAAAGTACATCAAAATTCATGTAAAGAATTAGATGCTCGGATCAGTGTTCACAACGCAGGGGTTTAGTACATAGCTCCCTAGTGACAAGCGTTAGTGTTGTAATCAGTGAAAATACAGGACGCTTTGATCTTCCAATAAGCAATGATTTGCATAGAAATTCACATAGCTAAATTGTGAAAATTTATTTGAGGTCAGTAAATATATACCGGGACAAAATTGTGTTTTCTTATCTATTACACCCAGTTTTACAAGTTAGAAATTATTTGATTGCATATATTAAAAAAAAGAAGAAGTTAAAAATATTATAGTTTAACTCTCTGCTACATAAAGGAGTGCTAGAAGGAAACAGTTCAAGGAAGTCTCTACAAGGCTATCAATAACGAAGGTAATTATCCTCTGTTTTATTACCAAGTCATGCCTTTACTCTAAAGCTCCAAATAACCCAAGATGGTTACTGAGACTCCAGCCATCACATGAAAAGTCTGCAGGACTGACAAAAAAAGTAAAGGTGCAAACGATGATCTTTTCAGTTTAGTTGGCTCCCTTGGGCATCTTCCCTGGGAATTTCCCATAACCCTCTTTTAATCTTTGCTTTAAATTTTGCTGCTCCAGACTAAATTCTGATCTTGTAGACTCAGTTGATGCCAGTAAAATATTGCTCATATGTGATAATATAATGACCAACAACATTCCCTAGTACCATAGAATTGATTCTCACATGTCTGGAGACTTTTTTCTTTGAAGTGATATAAAAAGACAAATTTTTAAGCTATCAA
>SJYC01008633.1:0-11427 GCA_006408675.1 Madoqua kirkii
AAGATACCCTAGAGAAGGAAAAGGCTACCCATTCCAGTTTTCTTGCCTGGAAAATTCGGCGGATGGAGGAGCCTAGTGGACTACATACAGTCCACGTGGTTTCAAAGAGTCAGGCATGACCTAGCAACTAAACAACAACAACAAATATACTATTCTAAATATCATGACTCACAAAAACTCCAGTACCAAGTGACACTTCTTTCAACAATTTGGTCTAATTGTGTCTTCAACACTTCTTAACTATAATAGCTTCAACGTTCATTCTGTTTCAACCACTTATTAAACAATTCTGTACCACATTCTATCACTACTTGAAATATGAGACTCACGATACAAAAATTAAGCTTCTGATTAAATATTCTTTAATTAGTTTGTAAAATGCTATGAAGTCAATAGCCATGATAGACTTTGATAATTTTAATTTTAATATTGAGTTGAATTCAATGAATTGTCAGCTTTTTTGGGTTTGCTTTGAATGACCAAAAAAAATCTTCATCAGAACTAATTGTAATGAATATTTCTCCATGGAGATTCTTCTATGAATTATTATAATGAGATAAGCTTAAAACAGCAAAACTCTAAGTAGTTATATTAACAACAAAATCAAATAGATACACACCAGATGCTGGAAAATTGTGAAAAAAAAAAAAAAAACAAAAACAAAACCAAAAACAAACCATGGTGCACTCAAATAGCCCTTGACCATAGGTGGATTTAGGAAATAGTTGTGAGTTTTGAAAAAAAAAAAAAAAAAAAAGAAAAGAAAAGAAAAGAAAAAGAAAAAGAAAGTCCCTGGAGAACTCTTCAAATCAGCTCCACATCTCTGTAAATTTAGTAGCCTTGGATCTTTTCTGAGTCTACAAATCAACTTTAGTTCAATAAAAATTACATCTGAAGAAGGCTGTGTATCAGTTCCTAACTGAGCCTCAAGAAATCTTCTATGAGGTCTTTCTCTCACAGTTGTTAGTTTCAGTGTGCTTTTAATGAATAAAATGTTGAGATGAATATTGCTAATTTGCCCTGTATCCTTTATGATATGTAATAGTATAAACTATATGATTTGTTTTGTTTCGTATTACCTTTCCCTCTCTAATATTCACAATGCACATTTTCTTCATTTTAATTACAATTTGCAGATGTTCAACAATTCTCATTTGATCAATCATCAACTTTCTTTTTGAATTGTTTGCTATGCCAGGCAGATATCTGATATCTTTTGATTTCCTGCTTTCTACTACTTTTGGTTAGTCACTTCAAATCCCTCAAATTATTGTCTTCCAGTCATCTTACGTTTTCTTTCATTCCTCTAAACACACTTCTGCCTCTGATAATATATGAATTTATTATCACCTCACTTTCTGGTATTTACACACAAAATTAATGCAAAAGCTTTTATTCCCTAATTCCATTTTATGAAGTTCTGGTTATTTTGTGCCTGATTGCCATCTACCTCTATTCCGTTACTGAAATAGTGATGGTCTGTCTCTCTCTCTTCTTTGTCTTTGCACTTATTCTGTTTAACTCTCTGTAACTGATATATCTACATAATCTCAAATCATTGTTTTATCCTCCCTTTAACTTTTTTCCATGTGCCACTCTTTTCTTAAAATGTAATTCTTCCTTGAATTCCTTAGAGGATCAAACTTTTAGTTTAACTCTTAATGATGTAAGGACTTCTTGAAATTATGACAATCTTCATTCAGTAACCATTCATTCATTTAACAAGATCTTTTGAATACTTGTTATATGTCACAAACTATCCAAGAAATATATATCCTAGAAATATATTACTGTAAAAAGAAGAGAAAAAGTTCTAGATTCTTTCATTACATCTTTTTTCTTTTTAACTTTTTTTTAATTGAAGGATATTTGCTTTACAGAATTTTGTTGTTTTCTGTTAAACCTCGACATGAATCAGCCATAGACATACATATATGCCCATTGTTTTGAAACTCCCTCCCACTGCCCTCCCCATCTTACCCCTCTAGGTTGACACAGAGCCCCTGTTTGAGTTTCCTGAGCCATACAGCAAATTCCTGTTGGCTATCTATTTTACACATGGTAATGTAAGTTTCCATGTTACCCTTTCCATACATCTCACTCTCTCCTCTCCTCTCCCCATGTCCATAAGTCTATTCTCTATGTCTGTTTCTCCATTGCTGCCCTGTGAATAAATTCTTCAGTGACATTTTTCTAGGTTCCGTATATGTGTGTTAGAATACGATATTTATCTTTCTCTTTCTGACATACTTCACTCTGTATAATAGGTTCTAGGTTCATCCACCTTATTAGAACTGATTCAAATGCATTCCTTTTTATGGCTGAGTAATATTCCATTGTGTATATGTACCACAACTCCTTTATCTGTTCATCAGTTGATGGACATCTAGGCTGCTTCCATGTTCTAGCTATTGTAAATACAAAGAAGACAAATGATGACAAAGCTATGTGCTAATGGTTACAACTGGGATTTTATAGTACCAGCCACAGAAGTATATGGAGCAAATACATAACTTTGGGCTTCCCAGGTGGCTCAATGGGTAAAGAATCTACCTTCAATGAAGGAGACACAGACACACGTGGGCCTGATACCCTTGTCAGGAAAAACTCCTGGAGGAGGGCATGGAAATTCATTCCAGTCTTCTTGTCTGGAAAGACTACACACATAACTTATCCTGGAGGGATGAAAACAATCAGAGGAAAGTGTGTTGTGTCATTTAGGGCACTGGCATAACATAAAGAACAGTCAGATGGCTAAAATTAAAGAAAATTACTGAGGTGACTGTATATGATGATGAAGCAAGATTTTAGAGGAATTCAGGTAACAACAGAAAGTGTCGTTACACCCATAGGGCTGAAGGAAGAAAAGAGGAAAATAGAGTTACTCAAATCCAGTGGGAGCTAGAACCTGAAGAAGGGCCCGTTCTTTGGGGAGTTACAGTCATGCGGGTTACAGTTGAAGTGCGGAGGAAGAAAATATTCTGAGCTATTTCTCTTTCCCTTAACCTCTCACTGGTGCCCGTCACTCGCCAAACTCAACTAAAAGCAAAATGGTGCCCATGGTATCAACCACCTGGAGTTCTGAACAGGAAAGAGAATGAATGGGTTAGAGCTGGGGAAGACGGCATAATCTAAACATAAACTACTTTTGTTATCCACTCAAATGAAGAATTTCTTCTTTATGGTGCAGATGAAACATAAACTACAATCAGACTCAATACCATGGGATGATGTCAGATCACTTGATTCTTATCTAGGACCTAAATGATACTAATACATAAAATTAGTATTTTTTACAGTATTGGCTTAGAAAAGGAGGAAAGGAAAGAAAGATGAGTAAAATTTCTATAGTCTCTGACTCTTTCTGGTCATGAGGTCCATTTTAAAAATCATAACTTTCTTTCACTATTATCTATTTTATGTTCTCCTTATCCCCTACCAGCTGCCGGGATTGCTCTATCTGTTGGGTTATCTAATTGACTATTCCAATGGAATCTAGGTCTTAAGTCAATTCTGCCTTTATTGATTGTCCTGCTTTCCCATTCATTATTATTCAGGAGCCTGAGATCTCTAAGCATCATCCTATTGAATCTCCTGGGTTCCAATATAATGTTCTTGCTTCCAACTGTGAAAGCAGAACCCTGTTTTTCCCTGGTAATAAGGAAATGCCAATCTAACCGGAATAATAATCTTCTCAATGTCTGTTGACTTCAGAGCATGTAAAACCTAAAATGTCCATGATCAGTCTCAGTTCCCATGAATGAGATCCCTGGTAAAAGCATTTCTCACTTCTAACCAAGGTCTCAAAAGCTGTCATATTATCCTGCTGTTGCTCTAAAACCATGCATAACAGAGAATCCTAAAATCTCTTAAGATTGAGACAAACAGATTTTTTTTCGCACTGACGATTCTTCATCTTACATATTATATTCAGGTCTGCTTTATATCTCTCCTATAAATAGCAACTAACCACAGCACGTGCTTCTCATAGTGGTTGACATAAGACCCGTAACTGCATGAGCCGGGTTTTGCATTGGGTCCAGTTAAAGTTAACAGACTTATTGATTACTAAATAAGTGAATCAGAACAGCAGACATCAAACCTAAATAGGCTCACCATCTGTTGTGCCTCTTTCTTCATGGTGAGTGGTGCAAAATGCTGCAAATTGTCACTCATTTTAGAGAAACATCTTGGCATTCCGAGACCACTGGACCCCTAAAGCTTCTCTAATGTGGCAGACCTCACATTTGTGTGTATAGCACTTTTTTTTCCCTCAGCTTATAACAAAGATGTTATTTTAGTTACTATGGCATCTACCATCTATGGTACTTGCTACTTCAGTCTTGTAGGATGATGTTAACAAAGTAACATTCAAGAATTATGCTTTATAGTTCTTAGCACAACAGAATGCAATAGATTTGACCTAACTTGAATTTAAGACAGTAAAGGTGTACATGGGTCCTTGCTAGATAAAGACAGACTATAAATGATTGTTGTAAATACTTGGAATTAAAAAAAAAAAATCAGTCTGCTAAGGAATTACATGTATATTGAATATCAGGAGCTACGTCAATTTGATGTGCTTAGATTATTATTGCAGTTTTAGAAGGGAGTCAACTTTCAGGGCATTTTTCTTCATTTGTTTTGGATCTTTTTACAAATATAGGGCATGGAACAAGTGAAAGGATTCTGTTAGTTGCCAGATATTTCTACTGTAGCTATAGTTTTAGATACTAGTATTAGTTGCTCAGTTGTGTTTGACTTTTTGCGACCCCGTGGAAGCCCAGCAGGCTTCTGTCTGTGGAATTCTCCAGGCATGAATACTGGAGTGGGTTGCCATTCCCTTCTCTAGGGGATCTTCCTGATGCAGGGATCAAACCCAGATCCCCTACATTGCAGGCAGATTCTTTACCATCTGAGATTCCAGTTGGGAAAATCATACTTTCTTAATACTAAAATAATAGCTATTGAGGCCACTGTAAACTGGAATTGGGATATGATTTCATCTGTCACCTAACTTCTGTAAGCAAATCACACTACTAATGATTGAATTATGGTAATGTTTTGGTTCCACAGGAATTAATGCTACTTCAGAGTAAGTGTTTAATAATCTCTGATATTCCCATTTTATCAGGTATAAACACCATCTAGGGACCCCCTGGTGGCTCAGACAGTAAAGAATCCTCCAGCAATGCAGGAGACATGGGTTTGATCCCTGGGTGGGGAAGATCCTCTGGAGAAGGGAATGGCTACCTACTCCAGTATTCTAGCTTGGAGAATCCCATGGACAGAGGAGCCTGATGGGCTACTGTCCATGGAATCACAGAGTTGGACAAGGCTGAGTGACTAATGTAGCCAAGTTTCTCTGGCTTAAAATGGTCTAAGGGAGAATTCAAAATACATGTTTGCATCTCCATTGCAAGTGGCCTATTTACAGTGAGCTAGACTTGCCCTCCTTCAGGGGATCTTCCCAACCCAGAGATCAAATTCAGGTCTCCTGCATTGCCTGGCAAACCATTATAGTATTCTTGCCTGAAAATCCCCATGGATACAGGAGCCTGCTGGGCTTCAGTTTTTTTTTTTTTTTGGTCACAAAGAGTTGAACACGACAGAGCAACTAAGCACAGCACATATAGACTTTCCCTATAAATAAAGTCTCCAGTTGTACAAACCAGCTTAGATCTGGAACTCATTGAAACTACAATCTCTAGACACAGAATTTTTTTTTCTGAATATAAAGATCAATCAATATCAAAATGACCACCAATTCCTTTCATATATAGCAATTGCATAATCAATTAAACTTTGCTACAAATCTTGTAGTTAAAATTATTTGAATGTCCCTTTGTCCCTTCAACCTACTAGGGTAACTAGCTCTCTTTCTCTAATCCTGAGTACCACCAGCACCCAGCCTCTCCAACTTTGGGTCCTGTTATTAACACTGAAACTGAGAGTCCAATTAAATGGCACAGTCTAAAATAGTTGTCTTCAACTTACAGTGGGAAGCCATCAAAGAGTATTATAAAAAATGTTGGTACTCTACCATAAATGTTTTTCCTTAATACTTTAGTAAAGGGGATATATTTTAAGAAATGGCAGAGAAAATTGCATACAATGTATCCATTGCAATATTTGCATATCCCTCACAGCCTGAAAAGCAAGTTCCATGATCTTAACTGTGTTGAGAGGAAGGCACTATTGAATCTGCTGCTGTGGCTGCTGCTTAGTCACTAAGACAGAGGAGCCTGGCAGCCTGGGGTCATTAAGAGTTGGACATGACTAAGTGACTTCACTTTCACTTTTCACTTTCATGCATTAGGGAAGGAAATGGTAACCCACTTCACTGTTCTTGCCTGGAGAATCCCAGGGATGGGGGAGCCTGGTGGGCTGCCGTTTATGTGGTCGCACAGAGTTGGACACGACTGAAGCGACTTAGCAGCAGCAGCAGCATGTCTGAGTCTGTGCTGTGACTCCATGGACTGTAGCCCCTGAAGCTCCTCTATCTATGAGATTTCCCAGGCAAGAATACTGGAGTAGGGTGCCATTTATGTCTCCAGAGGATCTTCCCAACCCAGGGATCAAACCTGTGTCTCCTGCTTGGCATTCAGATTCTTTACCATTGAGCCCGGGGACTGAATCTCTAAGCTCCAAGTAATCAACCAGGGAAACTCAGAGCATTCCAGTGCTTAAATGAAGAGGAGGTGGAGGAGAGAAAGAGAAAAAAAGTAAAAGAAGATGTGTGTCTTCTAACTGTAGGCATTTTACAAGAACTGTCTCTTTGGAACACTCTCTTTATACAGTATTTTTCTTGTCAAACCTATTTGTAAATACAGATGCCTCAGTTATGTCAGTGTAGCTGACTTCCATTTAAAGTCTTATTAATATTAATATTTTTAATCCAACTTCACATTAGTAGTTGCAGGATATTTCTACCTAGATATAACACTGATTTCTAAAACAGCATATTTTAAGTGAACTCATTTGCTTTTCGTTGTACTTCTACCCTTTAAAAAAAAAAAAATTCTTGTAGTATTTGAAAGTACTATCATTCTCTAAATGTATCATCCTTAAAATCTTAGAATCATCTTTCATTTATTCTACTTTCTTGATTTACCATCACATGAATCTTGTCAGATTTCACTTTTTGTAACTCTTATCCTTTCTTTTCTCTGCACATTTTATCTCTGATTTAAGCCACCATTTTTTCAAATGAACAGTTGCAATGATTTCATAACTGATCTGATTAGATTTTTATTACAACAGTTTAGGTAAAATTAGTATTTCTAACACACAATATTGGTTATGCCATTACTCTGATGCAAAATTTTCAAAATCACCCTGCACAGACCAGTTTAAATTTGTATTTTTTATCTTTTTATTACTAATTTTTTTCCTTTTGACTCACATTGGTTAAAAATTCTTTAAAAATCATCAGATTTACAGTATTAGAAGCAATTATCCTCCAATAAATTTTTTTAATCAAATTTATCCTGTAACTGAAGTAAAAAAATGAAGGCATAATTCAGTTGCTAATCACATCAAATCCTTTATGTTAAACCTATCTAATCAACTGTAAGTATGAACATAATTATCTATAGTCAGAAATACAGATTTTCTAAATAATGTGCTTTGACATCAACATATATATGTGATATGAGCTACTGTTATGAAGCCATATGGACAATATAGTTAGTTGAATTGGTAAAATTACTTGAAAAGATTGGTTCTGTGCTGCTTCATCAGACAAAATTTTTCTCAGTTTTTCTCAACAGTAATAGCTTCTTTAAGATAGCATTATTACAAACATGAAGGAATTAATCATAATTGCTTAGTGAGAAAACATTTGACTTTCTGGAAATGAGATTTTTATATCTGTAAATGGGATAATAGCATTTGCCCTACATACTTGACAGAGTTGTTTTGAGGCCAAGAGAGATTTAAGAATGATTTTTAAATACAAATATATAGAGATCCTGTTATCTGTCATTTTAAAACTTGAAACACATAAATGCATAAGGAAATGGCATGTTTTAATGGAAAGAAAGACTACTATTAAATACAAATATTTTCTGAAATTACAGACTGGGATGCTAGAAATATTTAAATAATACTTAAACTCATTGAGTCAGTTTATATTTGAAAAATTATGTTGATATGTAATCCTCAGCTGTGTTTGTTGAGTACAATTCTCATTGTTTTGGTTTATTCAAATCTCCTTGTAACAGACAAATAGACAGAAACATGTGAAATAAATTCCATGTTGTAAAGCTGAATCGGTAAACTCATAGTTGATGTGTGAGTGCATGTTAAACGCTTTGGTCATGTCTGACTCCTGGTGGCCCCATGAACTGTAGCCCACCAACCTCCTCTGTCCATGGAATTCTCCAGGCAAGAATACTGGAGTAGGTTGCCATTCTCTTCTCCAGGGAATCCCCCTAACCCAGGGACTGAACCTCAGTCTCTTGTATCTCCTGCATTGACAGGAGGGTTCTTTACCACTAGCACCACCTGGAAGCCCTCATAGTTAATATCCATTAATTACATCTTTTTGTTACTCAAATCAATCAGTCAAGTTTTCTAGTGTCAGTTTCTAACAAACTTTTTGCCATATTAGGTTCAAATACTAAATAAATAAAAGTCAGTTGCCTGGAACAGATACTATCTAAATCAGAAGAACATAAAGCCAATATCAAGTGGTAGAAACAATTTCAAATTTTGAGAAGGGTATTAGCACTCTTCAAACTGATTTCTTCATACCTCAAGGGTCCTATGGACATACCTAAAGGCCACGCAGGCGTAGAGGCAAGCCATGCAACAGAACTCTTGAACCTCCGCTGGGCTTCTTCGTAGTTTGTTTTCATTTGTTTGATGTCTAGAGGCTTTTCCTCATATCATCTTTAGAGGAAAGGTCTCTGTTGCCATGTTTTCTCCTCCCAGCCACTTGCCATGGAGACTTCTCTCAAAAAAGAGTTTGAAAAACTCTATGGTATAGGAAGGCATTTCTTTTCTGCAATGGATATATTACTCTATTATAGCACATTGAAGTAGTTGATTCAAATTAATGGAGATATGTCATCAAAAAGATTAAATGATATTTATAAAATTATCTATGAGACAGCAATTGAGTTAGTGATAGGCTGAATAATGGCCCTTCAGGGTCCATGTTCTGGTCTTCAGAACTTATGAATGTTTGGTAATTTGCTGTAGTGGCTTTGGGAAATTAATGTAGTGTGTAAAACATGTGCATATCTGTGGTTGTGGTAGCAATATGTTTGTCATTATAGCTTAATTTGACAGCATTCTATATGCAAATTTATATGAAGTTTCTCTAAGTCATTCACACATTTATTTGCTAACTAAATGCATATCATGTATTAGGAGCTGTTTTAGATTTTAGATAAATAAATAATTGCTCCATAGGTCCAGATCTTGAGAGTCTAGAAGTCTGGTTTAAGAGGCAATCAGGAAGTAATTATGATAATGTGTTGAATCTTTGTGATGTGGTGATGTATAATAAGAAAAATATATTTGGTCTTTGTTTCCAGTCCCTGACACAAGGCTCTTAAACACTTGTAGATTCCTAAATGATGAGAGCATCTTTTGTTCTAATGAGACTCTCTGTGGACTTCTGCAGTTCCTGGTTGAGGGTCAGTCAACAGAGTTATGAATTTTCAGCCCTTGCCCTTTAAATTCTCTAAAGAAGATAGGGGGTTTAAATACAGACGCAATGATGTATCATGCCTATATGAAAAATTCTCCATTTGCAGGCAGATTCTTTACCATCTGAGCCATCAGGGAAGCCCCTCCTTTATTATATCCCGTAATAAATTGGTAAACAGAAGTGAGTGTTTCTTTGAGTTTTGTGAGCTTCTCTGTGTATGTGCTCAGTTCAGTTCAGTTCAGTCGCTCAGTCGTGTCCAAATCTTTGTGACCCCATGAATCGCAGCACGCCAGGCCTCCCTGTCCATCACCAATTCCCGGAGTTCACGCAAACTAATATCCATCGAGTCAGTGATACCATCCAGCCATCTCATCCTCCGTCGCCCTCTTCTCCTCCTGCCCCTATCCCTCCCAGCATGAGAGTCTATTCCAATGAGGTGGCCATGAGGTAGCCAAATTACAGTGGTTTCAGCTTTAGCATCATTCCTTCCAAAGAAATCCCAGGGCTCATCTCTTTCAGAATGGACTGGTTGGATCTCCTTGCAGTCCAAGGGACTCTCAAGAGTCTTCTCCAACACCACAGTTCAAAAGCATCACTTCTTTGGTGCTCAGCCTTCTTCACAGTCCAACTTTCACATCCATACATGATCACAGGAAAAACCATAGCCTTGACTAAATGGACCTTAGTCAGCAAAGTAATGTCTCTGCTTTTGAATATACTATCTAGGTTGTTCATAACTTTTCTTCCAAGGACTAAGCATCTTTTAATTTCATGGCTGCAATCACCATCTGCAGTGATTTTGGAGCCCAGAAAAGTAGTCTGACACTGTTTCCATTGTTTCCCCATCTATTTGACATAAAGTGATGGAACTGGATGCCATGATCTTTGTTTTCTGAATGTTGAGCTTTAAGCCAACTTTTTCACTCTCCTCTTTCACTTTCATCAAGAGGCTTTTTAATTCCTCTTCACTTTCTGATATAAGAGTGTTGTAATCTACATATCCGAGGTTATTGATATTTCTCCCAGCCATCTTGATTCCAGCTTGTGTCTCTTCCAGTCCAATAATTCTCATGATGTACTCTGCATAGAAGTTAAATAATCAGGTGACAACATACAGCCTTGACATACTCCTTTTCCTTTGGAACCCATCTGTTGTGCCATGTCCAGTTCTAACTGCTGCTTCCTGACCTGCATACAGATTTCTCAAGAGGCAGGTTAAGTGATCTGGTATTCCCATCTCTTTCAGAATGTTCCACAGTTTATTGTGATCCACACAATCAAAGGCTTTGGCATAGTCAATAAAGCAGAAATAGATGTTTTTCTGGAACTCTTTTGCTTTCTCCATGATTCAGTGGATATTGGCAATTTGATCTCTGGTTCC
Organism: Madoqua kirkii; assembly: GCA_006408675.1. Taxonomy (NCBI): domain Eukaryota; kingdom Metazoa; phylum Chordata; class Mammalia; order Artiodactyla; family Bovidae; genus Madoqua; species Madoqua kirkii. Next base: position 11,043 of record SJYC01008633.1, read on the forward strand.
TCTGCCTTTTCTAAAACCAGCTTGAACATCTGGAAGTTCATGGTTCACATATTGCTAAAGCCTGGTTTGGAGAATTTTGAGCATTACTTTACTAACATGTGAGATTAGTGCAATTGTACAGTAGTTTGAGCATTCTTTGGAATTGCCTTTCTTTGGGGTTGGAATGAAAAGTGACCTTTTCGAGTCCTGTGGCCACTGCTGAGTTTTCCAAATTTGCTGGCATATTGAGTGCAGCACTTTCACTTTCAGCATCATCTTTCAGGATTTGAAACAGCTCCACTGGAATTTCATCACCTCTGCTAGCTATGTTCATAGTGATGCTTTCTAAGGCCCACTTGACTTCACATTCCAGGATGTCTGGCTCTAGGTGAGTGATCACACCATC
>SJYC01008634.1:0-42496 GCA_006408675.1 Madoqua kirkii
TATTGAGTGCAGCACTTTCACAGCATCATCTTTGAGGATGTGAAATAGCTCAACTGGAATTCCATCACCTTCGCAGTGATGCTTTCTAAGGCCCACTTGACTTCACATTACAGGATGTCTGGCTCTAGGTGAGTGATCACATCACTGTGATTATCTGGGTTGTGAAGATCCTTTTTGTACAGTTTTTCTGTGTATTCTTGCCACCTCTTCTTAATATCTTTTGCTTCTGTTAGGTCCATACCATTTCTGTCCTTTATTGAGCCCATCTTTGCATGAAATGTTCCCTTGGTATCTCTAATTTTCTTGAAGAGATCTCTAGTCTTTCCCATTCTGTTGTTTTCCTCTATTTCTTTGCATTGATCCCTGAGGAAGGCTTTCTTATTTCTTCTTGCTATTCTTTGGAACTCTGCATTCAGATGCTTATACCTTTCCTTTTCTCCTTTGCTTTTCGCCTCTCTTCTTTTCACAGCTATTTGTAAGGCCTCCCCAGACAGTCATTTTGCTTTTTTTGCATTTCTTTTCCATGGGGATGATCTTGATCCTTATCTCCTGTACAACGTCACAGCAAACTATGGAAGATTCTTAAAGAGACCGGAATACCAGGTCACTTGACCTCCTTCCTGAGAAACCTGCATGCAGGTCAAAAAGCAACAGTTAGAACCAGACATGGAATAAGGGACTGGTTCCAAATTGGGAAAGGAGAACATCAAGGTTGTATTTTGTCACCTTGCTTATTTAACTTATATGCAGAGTACATCATGTGAAATACCAGGCTGTATGAATCACCAGCTAGAATTAAGATTGCTGGGAGAAATATCAACAACCTCAGATATGGAAATGACACCAGTCTAATGGCAGAAAGCAAAGAAGAACTGAAAAACCTCTTGATGAGGGTGAAAGAGGAAAGTGAAAAAGCTGGCCTAAAACTCAACATTCACAAAACTAAGATCATGGCATCCAGCCCCATGACTTCATGGCAAATAGATGGGGAAACAGTGGAAACAGAGACAGACTTTATTTTCTTGGGCTCCAAAGTCACTACAGATGATGAATACAGCCATGAAATTAAAAGATGCTCGCTGCTTGGAGAAAGCTATGACAAACACAGACCTTGTATTAGGAAGCAGAGAGGTTACTTTGCCGACAAAGGTTTGTGTAATCAAAGCCGTGGTTTTTCTAGTAGTCATGTTGCACGTGAAATTTGGACCCTAAAGAAAGCTGAGAGCCGAAGAATCGATGCTGTCAAATTGTGGTGGTGGAGAAGATTCTTTTTTTCCCTGAATATATTTTTTATTAAATTAGTTCATTTTAGCTGTAAGATAACTGCTTTAGGATGTTGGGGTGATTTTTGCCACAGATCAGCATGAGTTGGCCATAGGCATCCATGCGTCCTGCCCACCCAGGAGGCCCCTCCCTTCTTCTCATAACCAATGCAAGTTTGATGCATGAAACGGGGCACCCAAAGCCAGTGCTCTGGGGCCACCTGAAGCAGACTTTTGAGAGCTCCTTGGACTGAAGACACCAAACCCATCAATCGTAAAGAAAGTCAACCCTGAATATCCATTGGCAGGACTGACGCTGAAGCTGAAGCTCTAATATTTTGGCCACCTGATGTGGAGAGCTGACTTGGGAAAGACTTTGATGCTGGGAAAAATTGAAGGAAGGAAGAGAAGGGGACAACAGAGAATCAGGTGGTTGGATGGCATCAGTGACTCAACGGACATGAGTTGGAGCAAACTCCGGGAGACAGGGAAGGACAGAGAGGCCTGGCGTGCTGCAGCCCATGGGGTCACAAAGAGTCGGACACGGCTGGGCGGCTGAGCAGCGCTTGCCGTTTCTATTTGTGTATGACGCTTACCAGGCTTGTTTAAAAACAGATTGACTATACGGGAGGAATCTTGCTCCTACAGTGAAACATCTTGAGCTGGCGAATAATATTTAAGGACTCTTCTCACAGACGGCTAGAAAGTCTGAAGCGAGCGGAAGCTTAAAGCTCAGAGATTCAAAGGCCACGCAGAGACGCTTGCACAAGCGATAAGAAGCGCCTCGGGAAGCAAGCACTGGAGGGAGGAATGGCTGAGGAACTTACGACAACAGTTTCTAAAATAAAAGCAAAACAACATGAAGGATCTCAGACCTAGACCCTGAGATGAAGGGAACACAGACATCCTGGCACAGCTGGTGAGAGTTGGCGTTTACGAATCACAATTCGAAGACCTTCCCGAGAAGGAAGAGGCCAAGCAGAGGGCAAGGCAGGTCAGGCGGGCACTGCTAACTGATGGAGCGGGCATCAGCCACTCCTTAGAGGATCAAGGAGCTGCACTCTCAGAGCCCTCCACACTAACGCGCACACTCGATGGCCCAGGAACTGCGCCGCGGATTTTGTGTGAATTAATCAGCTAGTTATCGATCGATTCACTCACCCCATCCCCGGCCCTCTGACACCCAGGTTGCTGGTGTCTTAGAGCCAGTGTCCGCTGTGAGCTGCCCACTCGAGGGGGGATTCTCCTTGTCCCACGCTCATCACAGCTTCGCCCTGGCCCACTCCTGTCCTCACCTCCTGGCCCCTCCCTCGGGCCAACGGCACAGTGGCTGCTACAAACTGGGGTAAGCAGTCTGAGGATGGGGATGTTTGAGGGTTTTAGAGCCTGGGCTGGGGCTGAAATTGCAGGAACAAAGAGTCACGTGCAGAAATTCGGCAGTGGCTCGGCAAATCACCTCCTGGTTAATGCCATTCGATGAATTGGTCATTTGTTGAATTGATGTTCAGTTGATTGGCTTTTGGCACACTTGTTGCTCACAATGGAAAACTGACTTTCAGACAACAGCTCCCAGGCCACAGCTGGGTGACTCACTGCTGGGATAAGTGGCATCTCCGACCTCAAGCCCCGATGGAGACACTCTGTGGTCTCAGGTGAGTCACCCCCTCTGGACAGCACAGGGGAGGAAAAGCCCAGAGCTGCAAAGCCTTCCAGCAGAGAGCCCTCTGCTCTGAGATGCAGGGAAGAAGCTCGTGGGCAGGTCCACTCGAGTGGGGCTCTGAAGGGCAGGCAGGTGCTCATCAGGAGAAGAAAAGTGGGAAGAGCTTCTAGGAACGGGTGCCTGCAAGTGTCCAAGCAGCTGAGCCAGTGGCGAAAGTCCAGGCTGGCTGAGCAGGCAGAGAGCAGGGTGGACAGTGAGGCCAGAAAGGTGGCTAGGGATATACGGGCATGCCACTGTGCCGTATCCCAGAGGAGCGGGGGCCCCCAAATGACTGCATGTTCATTGCTAGCAGAGTCTCTCACTGAATTCAGAATTTTGGGGCAAAGCACATGAGGACCAATTTAAGAAGCAGTTGGGGTCTTCCAAATGCAAAAAAGGCAGAGGAACCAGAGATCAAATTGCCAACATCTGCTGGATCATTGAAAAAGCAAGAGAGTTCCAGAAAAGCATCTACTTCTGCTTTATTGACCATGCCAAACCCTTTGACTGAGTGAATCACAACAAACTGGAAAATTCTTCAAGAGATGGAATACCAGGCCACCTTACCTGCCTCCTGAGAAATCTGTACGCAGGTCAAGAAGCAATAGTTAGAACTGGACATGGAACAACAGACTGGTTCCAAATAGGAAAAGGAGTATGTCAAGGCTGTATATTGTCACCCTGATTATTTAACTTACATGCAGAGTACATCATGCAAAATGCTGGGCTGGATGAAGCACAAACTGGAATCAAGATTGCCCAGAGAAATATTAATAACCTCAGATACTCAGATGACACCATCCTCATGGCAGAAAGTGAAGAGGAACTAAAGAGACTCTGGATGAAAGTGAAAGAGGAGACTGAAAAAGTTGGCTTAAAACTCAACATTCAGAAAAAGTATATTGTCACCCTGATTATTTAACTTACATGCAGAGTACATCATGCAAAATGCTGGGCTGGATGAAGCACAAACTGGAATCAAGATTGCCCAGAGAAATATTAATAACCTCAGATACTCAGATGACACCATCCTCATGGCAGAAAGTGAAGAGGAACTAAAGAGACTCTGGATGAAAGTGAAAGAGGAGACTGAAAAAGTTGGCTTAAAGCTCAACATTCAGAAAAAGAAGATCATGGCACCCAGTCCCATCACTTCATGCCGAGTAGATGGGGAAACAATGGAAACAGTGGCTGACTTTATTTTGGGGGCTCCAAAATCGTTGCAGGTGGTGATTGCAGCCATGAAATTAAAAGATGCTTGCTCCTTGAAAGAAAAGTTATGACCGACATAGAATATATATTAAAAAGCAGCAACATTACTCTGTCAAGAAAGGTCTGTCTAGTCAAAGCTATGGTTTCTCCAGTAGTCATGTATGGAGGTGAGAGCTGAACTATAAAGAAAGCTGAGCGCTGAAGAATTGATGCTTTTGAACTGTGGTGTTTCAAAAAACTCTTGAGGGTCCCTTGGACTGCAAGGAGATCCAACCAGTCTACTCTAAAGGAAATCAGTCCTGAATATTCATTGGAAGGACTGATGTTGAAGCTGAAACTCTAATACTTTGGCCACCTGATGTGAAGAGCTGACTTATTTGAAAAGACCCTGATGTTGGGAAAGATTGAAGGCAGGAAGAGAAGGGGATGACAGAGGATGGGATGGTTGGATGGCATCACCACCGACTCAATGGACATGAGTTTGAGTAAACTCCAGGAGTTGGTGATGCATGGGGAGGCCTGGTGTGCTGCAGTCCATGGGGTCGCAGAGTTGGACACGACCAAGCGACTGAACTGAAACAAGGTGGTGGAGGCGGCAGCTGGTGAGAAGGAGGTAGAGATGCTGGAGAGGGGGCACTGGGAACCATTCACAGGGAGAAACTGAGGAGTCCTGGAGGTGAAACGGTACAAAGAGAGGAAGGGAGAGACTCAGGAAGAATTCTGGGAGCATCAGCAGGGAGAAGTTTCATTACAGGGGTGACAAGGCCTAGCATCCCCTGGACACGTGCTGTGTGGCAGGCACTGAGCCACATGCTTCACTTCCCCGTGTCACCATTCACCCCATGATCAGAGCCTGCAAGACCGGCCTCACTCACCCCACCTTAGAGGTGAGGACACACAGGTCTCCACCACCACTGTCTACTAGAAACAACACGAGGCTCATCCGTAGTTTACAGCTGCCCAGCAGTCACACTAAGAGAGGTAACATGCAAGGGGGGAAATTTATTTTTGTAACCTATTTATTTATTTAACCCCATGTATAAATACCACTTTCACATTTAATCTATATAAAATTAATAATGAGATATTTGCATTCTTCTTCCATATGAGGCATTCCAAAGGAAGCGTGTGTCTGACACTCAGGGCATGTCACAATTTGGATGCCAGCTTCTTATCAGAAATAGTTGATCTGCATTTAGATTTCACGAAGCTGACTGCTGAAAAAGTGGATTCACCTTCCCAAGTTGTTCTAAATACATTTTAAACTTCCAACAGTGGAACTGAGCCTTGGGTTTTATATTTTAAATGTTAAAAATTAGAATTAAATCCAGCTGAGGATCCAGTTCCTGGGCAGCGGTGGCCCCATTTAAAATGCTGGGCAGTCCTACCTGGGGGCAGCCACACTTCTGGACTGCACCGGCCAAGAGAGCAGACCTTTCCCAGGAGTCTTTCTATCCTAAGTTGCAGGGCTGGAGCCTTCAGTCCAGAAGTCTTACCCGAGAGTCCACGGGGCTGTGTTTCTGAGGGACATGCCCCTGCCCAGCCGTCCCACCGCAGCTCCAGGCTGCTCTCTGCTTTCCAAGAGATTCTGGAATTGGCGGCTCTTTCTCCGCTCAAGATGTTTGCTCTCCCTTGCCTGGAATACCTCCCACTATCACCATCTGAGTGGCTCCTCTTTCTCTTTCTTCCACTTCAGCTTCGATGCCACTGCTCTCAGAGGCATCCTGTCCACCTGCAGTAAAGCGGGTTCTCCTGTTACGACTTGGGCAGCTCTGCGCAGGCGTGGCTCATCCAGTCACCTCACTGTACACTCATGCTTCTAACGGTGTTCAGTACTTCCTCCCCCAGAAGCGTGTCAGAGGGCGGAGACTTCACACTTAGCACTGGTGTGTTGAGAGCATTATGTAAATATTTGAAATAAGAATAATGCATCTTTCAGACATTCAAGTGAGATGCAGAGTAGAATAAGGAGCTAGCTCTATGGGCTGAACACATACCTCGAGGGGCACGGCCCTGTGGGCGGGGAGCAGTGGGAACCGTGGGGCACGAGGTTCCCCAGGAGAGCCGCACTGTGGAGCTGGACAGACTCGCAGAGCTTGCGGAGAGTAAGAGAAAAACAAATCCAAGGTTAAGCTGGGTAAAAAAGAAAACCTAGCATACATTAGTAAATTAAGGGTCAACTTCGGGGTGACATTGGCGTTCACTGCACCCACCAAAGTCGCTCACTGGGATTTGGTCCAGACCGCCATGGTGCCCGGGTTGTGGCCTTTCTCTCAGGGCTGTGCCGCTGTGCCCAGGGCGCCCAGCCTGGCAGCACTGATCCCAGCCCAGCCAGCCTCACTCAGCTTCCAGCCCCGGCTGGCGTCTGGACTGGTGTCTGGAAGGACCTGCCTCTTCCTAGTGCCGCTGTAAACATTGTTAGCCGTTGGTCCGCCCACGGCCCCTCCGGTCAGCCCTCGGGGAGATGCGCCCTCGGTCCTCACTGTCTTTCCCTTTCCTCCTCTGGTGCGAGGACAGGGCAGGTGCCGCGCAGAGAAGGCCCTGGAGGCCAGCCCCCGCCGGCCTGCGGGCGCGCCCTTGCTGCCAGGCCGCGCGCTGCCCTCTCGGCATAGGGCTGCTCCCGCGCCCTCCTGTATCACAGCCGGGTCCTCCCCTTCACACTCTCCTTCTGCCAGGTGTCCTTGCCTGCTCCCCTAAGCCCACCACTTCCAAGCCCCAGTCCGGGGGGAGGCTCTGCCCCTCCCTTGGGCCCTCCTTGGTGCCAAATGAACAGCAGGGCATGTTTTCATGGGTAACTTCTTGCCTAAATTCCCAAGGCTGAAAATATTAAGCCACACGAAAGTCCTATAAGATTCCTGCAAATCTATGGAAAAATAGCCATTTCAGCCCTATTCAGTATATGCTCACCAACAGGAGGGTGTGGGCAGGAGTGCACAGGGCAGGGCTTGTTTGCCTGCTCACGCTGGCATCCCAGCCCCGAGGCTGGCACTCAGCACACAGGGGTGGTGGCTCCCAGTGTCACGCAGCCAGAGACGCTGGGGCTACTGGGCTTAGAGCAAATCAGAAATTCAGATGCGGAGTCGCTCTGAACGGTGCCCATATGTCCTGACTGACTGGAACAGACCTGACTTCAAATATTCTGCCCCATTTTCAGAGCATGTGTCAAGCCATATGTCTACATTCATGTTTAAGGAAATATGGTATTCACTTCTCTAGCGAGAGAGGAGCCCCAGATCCCTGGGAACCACTGCCGGCTCTAAACCTGGCCGCTGTCTCCACGCTGGAGAGCAGAAGGAGAGGCTCTGGGTTCCCTCGGGGCTGCTCCGAGGGCAGCATCTACAGGAACCGCGGGCAGTGCCAGGCACGGGAAGGACCCAGGCCCAGCGCCAACGTGGGTCCCAGCACCCCGGACACCGGCCCTCCTGGGAGCCAGACCAAAATGACTCTGATCTCTGTCTCTACTTCCTGGCTTATATTTTACCGAGCCCTGGAATCAGCCCTGACAAGTTGCTTGATTTATAGCAAAGTAGACAGATTCAGTCCCTTCTAAACAGAATTATCTGACTATCTCCCATAAATGGCACAAATTATCTATCTACTTCTGATTTGAGGGGTGGCTTAAACACATGTTCATGTAACTATACAGTTGCATAAACAAAGGGCCAGGACTAATTAACTGGTTCTCATTCCAGTTTATTACATATGTCTTATTCTATGCTCTCTTCCATAAGGAACTGCTTCCGTCTGAGAAGGAACCATTCTTTAGGATGCTGTAAATGACACAGGCCAGCCATAAACGGGTGTGGTGCCATTCCATCAATTTCCCACTGAATTCTGAAGGTCAAAACTTAATACCATGAGGCAGTTATGTCGTTTGACAAAGGTCCCAAACTACCAGCGGGACACACTGACCCCCTGGGAAATATGTGTGCAGATAAACAAAAAACACCTCCCCATTGTCAGACTATTGTCCAACGATTTCAAAAGAAGATTTGCAACCTAATTCACATGGTGTATTGCAATTTGATAAATTTATATCTGCATTTATTGAACACTTTCTTATTAAGCAAAGTTGAAAATCTGATAGAGATAACCTAATTATCATATCTAATTACAGAATGAAATAAATCACTAAAACCAGCTTAATGAGTCTTAGATACTAATTAATATTCAGACAAGAAGCCGGGATTTTGGCGCTCCAGTCGTGTAGGGAGACGCAGGCGCACCTGAGCGTGCAGGGTGCTTGCCGCCTTCAGTTTAGAATTCCTCACACCCTCTGCATCGCTCACGTGGGCTGCCTTCTTGGGAGCTGCTATTAACCATGGTCCAGCTCCATCTGTAAATGTTATTCGTGCCACTCAGCGGTGAAGATTCTTGAAGACAGAGAATCTGCTCAAAAGTGCTGGGGAGGGGGCCCCGAGACGCTTCTAATCAGCAGTGCTGTGAAAAAGGGTGACTTTCCCTTTCATCAGGAGGTGGGAATGAAGGGCGTCCTGAGAGGAAGTGCTCTGTGCCAGGCGTACCGCGGGCACTGCTCTCGTAACTGACGGGCCTCACAGAAGCCTTTCTGCCCTGAGCGCAGGCTGGAGCCCCCCTCGGATCACCCGCGGATTCCCGGCCCTGTTTTTCCCTGTGTCTGCCAGGGACGGGAGCCCCCTGCCTGGCTGGGTAAGGCTTGGGAGAGTGGGCATTTGTCAAGCACACAGGGCGGGCAGGCACGCTGTCTCATGTTCGGCAGACATCATGACTCTGCTCCTCTTTGGAGCGGGGGCCACCCCCCACCCCCCCACTCAGTCACAAGACACCGGTCACACCTGTGGTCTTACTCCCTGCAGCGCCACCTGGGGTGTGAGTTCACACATTAGCCAATCAGGTCCCAGCTGGCCAGCAGCTGCACAGGACCAGCAGGAAACGGGGTGAGAAGGGAGCAGAGAGCTCCTCGGAGGTAAGTCCCCGCGCGTGTGGCTAGGGAGAGGCTTCAGGATGACAGAGGCCAGCGCTGGGGTCGCGTCCTCAGCCCCCTGTCAGAGCTGGTGCAGGGACCCCTGTAGCGGCGTTGATCCACGAGGAAAGGGCTGCGAATGCTTCAGACGCTGGGCTAAAACTTTACAAAGGGAGGGCCGATGGAAACGAGCCTCACGCTGGACTTAGGTCACGCCTGGAGTCAGTCCCAGAACCGTGGCTGTGCAGACGACAGCTTGGCCGGGGCGTCCAGGTCCCGGGTGGTGGTCCCACGGCTGACCCAGAAACAGTCTTAGGACCCTGCAACAAACGTCCACGGCCAAGGGCATCCCCTCCAATCATACACGACTGCTCTGACCTGGATGCAGTTGGTTTCGAAAATGCGACTTAGGTAAGTACATAAGAAAGACATTTCGAGAAGCCCGATTTTATTCTCAGGATCCCAACCAGATGAACAAATCCAGTTGCTGGCGGGCAGGTAGATGACCGGGGCTGAGCCTTTCCGGCCATGGGGTCTGAGACGAGGCACGTCCCACTCTCAGAGCTTGTGTTTCCTTTAACATGGAGATGAAGAGGCCCATGATGCCCTTCTGATTCTGGTTCTTCATCTTTATTTAAAAAATGGTCAAGCACTTAAGATTAAAGCAAAATAAGAACACTGAGGGCGCCGTGCAGTCTTCTCCGCATTTCAGGGAATGTGCCTTCCCAAGGTCGTGCGGGCCTCAGGGACGGAGGCCCCTTGGGTGCGGACAGCTTCCCTCGCCCCGACACTGTGTTTCTTCTTGCTTTCTTCCTTTCTGTCTTTTCTTCTAGATCCTCCTTCTTTTAGGACTCCTCTTTGTTCCCTCTGGTCCCCACCCCTGATTGCCAATTAACTGCCTATAGTCTCAAGATTTATTTGGAGTTTCATATTTCCTCACTGTTTATATATATCTCGGGTAATTGCATTCACCCATAGCTTCAATTAGCACCTACTGGCTACAAATCCCAAATACTCATGTTCCACATTGCTGTATTAAAATTTAAGACGCACCCTCTTAACTGCCCACAAGATGCTTTCCCCTGGACATACGCTGTGCGCATGAAGAGGAGCACATTAAAATGCTAATTACGACTTCCTGCCCCCATCTGCTGTGTGTGCAGAAAGAGCACTACCTAGCTTGTCATTAAAATAAAATAATTCAGGAGTATGTCCTAGAGTTGCCCCCTCTGTTTTCTGTAATCTATTTTCTAATCACTGGATTGTGAAGCCTTGTCAGCTGTACCCTTTGGCTCGGTGTGAAATATCTCCCTTTCTTGCACCGCTCTCCGCTATGACTTTTGCTTGGACCTGATCATTTCTCAGCCCGACTGCAGCAATACCTTACAAAACGATCTCCTGTCTTGGTCTGTCTCCTTCTCATTCATCCTTCGCAAGCTTCAAAGTGACCTTTTAAAACATGCACTTGATCATGTAACATCAAACCCCTCATCCTTTCTCAGCTCCCTTCAGAGGAAGCCCAGGCTTGGTCGGGAAGCCCTTTGTGGTCCGGGGTGTCCTTCCCGCCCCGCCTCCCCCTGCTCGCGTGGCAGGAGGACCCTGGCTCCAGCGAGACTCAGGACAGCGATGCCATCCGCACCTTCTGCGCACACACTACGCGCTTCCTCCCCTCAAGCCTTGCCCTCCGGCTCCCAGAACACCCGGTGTGCTTGTATCCGGACGCCTAGTGCAGGCCACTGAGATGCTGGTTTCTCATTTCTCTCCCCTCCATCCAACTGGAAGGTCCTCAGGAGTCAGAGGAGGCAGCATGTATCAATCTATTCCCGGGACAGGGCCTCCCTCTAGGGGCTCAGTAAATACTTAAGGGGATAAAAGAATGAGAATAAAGAATAAAATGGATTTATTCGTAAAAGATTTACTAAGCATCTATTATGCACCAGACACTCTTCTAGGTACACAGGTGTATGAGTGATCGGGCAAAGGTGGCCTGTGCGCATGGAAATTACACTCTGGTGTGCAGACAGGGTGATAACTATAAGGCAAAGTGGACAAGTGAGCCGTAGCGCACGCTGGGAAGGGGTATCTGCTATAGGAACAAAAGAGGAGAAGGAGAAGTCCTGAAAGGCGAAAGAGAGCCGAGGGTGCTGAGGGAGGCTCCAGATTTAGTGAGGGGTCGGGCGGGCCTCGGAGAAGGCAGTGGCCCCCACTCCAGCACTCTTGCCTGGAAAATCCCATGGACAGAGGAGCCTGGAAGGCTGCAGTCCACGGGGTGGCTGAGGGTCGGACACGACTGCGCGACTTCACTTTCACGTTTCACTTTCACGCACTGGAGAAGGAAATGGCAGCCTACTCCAGTGTTCTTGCCTGGAGAATCCCAGGGACGGGGGAGCCTGGTGGGCTGCCGGCTATGGGGTCGCACAGAGTCGGACACGACTGAAGTGACTCAGCAGCAGCAGCAGGGTAAGCCTTATTTAGAAGCTGTTTGAGCAAAGACTGAAGACGGTGAGTGCAGACCCAGTGGAGACGAGGAGAGGACACAGCCCTGCGAGGGCTGCAGGTCGAGGATGCTGCTCACTCGGCAAGGAGACCGGTGTGGGCGACCGCGTGAGACAGAGTGGGAGAGACTCAGCAAAGCTCCAGAGCTGAATCGGTATGTCTCTGACACCGGTCAACCTAGAAGATCCCAGAGCCTAGAAGAAAAGCAAGGACTGTGCGTTCAGAAAGCAGAGAGGGGAAAGTTACTTCAGAAGCCATTCAAAAAGCACATTAAAAGAAGAATCAGTTTCGAACTGGAAACAGAAACTCAAAATTTACATAATAGTCCGTGTTGGCAAACTACTTAAAGAAACAAATTATGCCACATTTATAAGATAAGATACTCTCAAGCAATTAGAAATCATGTTATAAAAAGTAATTAATGCACCAAGAGTGTTTACCATATAATGTTAAGTGACTAAGAAAGATTGTTCAGTAATATATGCAGCAAGTTCAAATTTGCGTCTAAATGGTGCATATGTGTGTTATAATCTGTGGAAAAATAAATGCAGAAGAATGGGAAGAGGGTACTTTTTATTTTCTTTGTTGTAATTTTTTATATTTTTAAAATTTTAAAATAGCATTATTTTAGTACCGAGAAAGAAAACAATGTATTAAAAAGACACAGAGGAGGTTCTGAAGCAAAATCTAACATATATGAAAGAGCATATAAAGTTTTCAGAGAAGCCTCATACATCATTGGGAAGGCGGTCATTACTCAACATATTGCTGCTGGTAGACCTGGTGAGCTCTTTGAAATTAAGCAGCCAAACTAACAAATAAAATGCAGGACCTCCCCTCACATCATGAACTTTATAAAACACATTCTAGTTACATTAAGAATGAACATTGAAAATGAACTTTAGCTGAGTCTTCCGGTTAATGATGACAGATTGACCACATCCATTTACATATCCTTCTTCCTAAAATATAGAAATTAGGGGAAAAATTGAAATCCATAGCAACCGAAGTGACCAATGAAAAATGGGAAAGTGTGGATGGGGAATCATCATTTATTTGGCAGGGAGGAGGAAGCTACTCATAAAATACCTGTATGGGCGGCACTGGTAGGAAAGAACCCACCTGCCAGGGCAAGAGATGCAAGAGACACAGTTCAGTCCCCGGGCCGGGAAGATCCCCTGGAGGAGGGCACGGCGACCCGCGCCAGGATTCTTCCCTGGAGAGCTCCCTGGACAGAGGAGCCCGGTGGGCCACCGTCCACGGGGTGGCAGAGCCGGACAGGCCTGAATGACTAGGAGCACACCGCTTGGGCGTCTCTGCGCCACTTCTCCAGAGTCTGGGGACCTCTGGGATTCCTTCCGCGTCCTCAAACCCACGTCCACGTGGCGACGCATTCGGTAGTTTAAGCCACTTGCGTTCATGTTAAGTCGCTTCAGTCGTGTCCGACTCTTTGCAGCCCTGTGGCCTGTAGCCCGCATGCTTCTCTGTTCAGGGAATTCTCTAGGCAAGAACACTGGAGTGGGTTGCCCTGCCCTCCTCCAGGGGATCTTCCTGATCCAGGGATTGAACCCAAGCCTCTTGGATCGCCTACATTTGCAGACAGGTTCTTTACCACTAGCGCCACTTGGGAAACCACTTTAAGCCACCCAGTTCAGTTCAGTCGCTCAGTCATGTCCGACTCTATGCGACCCTATGGACTGCAGCATACCAGGCCTCCCTGTCCATCACCAGCTCCCGGAGTTCACTCAGACTCACGTCCATTAAGTCAGTGAGGCCATCCGGCCATCTCATCCTCTGTCATCCCCTTCTCCTCCTGCCCTCAATCTTTCCCAACATCACGGTCTTTCCAAATGAGTCAGTTCTTCTCATCAGGTGGCTAAAGTACTGGAGTTTCAGCTTCAGCACCAGTCCTTCCAATGGGTATTCAGGACTGATCTCCTTTAGGATGGACTGGTTGGATCTTCTTGCATTCCAAGGGACTCTCAAGAGTCTTCTCCAACATCACAGTTTAAAAGCATCAATTCTTCAGTGCTCAGCTTTCTTTATAGTCCAACTCTCACATCCATACATGACTACTGGAAACACCATAGCCTTGACTAGACAGACTTTTATTGATAAAGTAATGTCTCTGTTTTTAAATTTGCTGTCTAGGCTGGTCATAACTTTCCTTCCAAGGAGTAAGCATCTTTAATTTCATGGCTGCAATCACCATCTTCAGTGATTTTGGAGCCCCCCAAAATAAAATCAGCCACTCTTTCCCCATCCATTTCCCATGAAGTGATGGGACCAGATGCCATGATCTTAGTTTTCTGAATGTTGAGTTTTACGTCAGTTTTTTCACTCTCTTCTTTCACTTTCATCAAGAGGCTTTTTAGTCCCTCTTCACTTTCTGCCATAAGGGTGGTGTCATCTGCATATCTGAGGTTATTGATATTTCTCTGGGCAATCTTGATTCCAGCTTGTGCTTCTTCCAGCCCAGCGTTTCTCATGATGTACTCTGCATATGAGTAAAATAAGCAGGGTGACAGGATACAGCCTTGATGTACTCCTTTCCTGATTTGGAACCAGTCTGTTTTTCTATGTCCAGTTTTAACTGTTGCTTCCTGACCTGCATACAGATTTCTCAAGAGGCAGGTCAGGTGGTCTGGTATTCCCATCTCTTTAAGAATTTTCCAGAGTTTGTTGGGGTCCACATAGTCAAAGGCTTTGGCATAGTCAGTAAAGCAGAAGTAGATGTTTTTCTGGAACTCTCTTGCTTTTTCGATGATCCAGGTGACCTTGGCAATTTGATCTCTGGTTCCTCTGCCTTTTCTAAAACGAGCTTGAACATCTGGAAGTTCACAGTTCACATACTGTTGAAGCCTGGCTTGGATAATTTTAAGCATTACTTTACTAGTGTGTGAAATGAATGCAATCATGTGGTAGTTTGAGCATTCTTTGGCATTGCCTTTCTTTGAGATTGGAATGAAAACTGACCTTTTCCAGTGGTCTGTGGCTACTACTGAGTTTTCCAAATTTGCTGGCATATTGAGTGCAGCACTTTCACAGCATCATCTTTCAGGATTCGAAATAGCTCCACTGGAATTCCATCACCTCCACTAGTTTGTTCATTGTGATGCTTCCTGAGGCCCACTTGCCTTTGCATTCTGGGATGTCCAGCTCTGGGTGAGTTTCTGCTACTTTCTTAGAGTAGGTCCAGGAGATGAGAGCATGTAATGTAACTGGTGACGTCACTATGAGGTGGAATCAATATTTCCCAGTTTAACAAACTCATTACGGAACCACATTGGCAACAACAGTAGTGTGAGACACCCTTATCAATTACAAAATAACTTGATAAATTAAGACTCTGCTGTGGAAACACATTAAACCCTTATTTACTGAGCATCTACTATGTAGTATCTAGTGTATTTATACAGAGATAATGTCAGAATAATACAGGCAAATTTAATTTAATGTCCATCTTATAATTGTGTGTTAGGAAGTGCTCTAACCTATTCTGCTGCTGCTCCAGAAAAATCTGAGTCACTTTCACGATCATCATTTCCATTTTATATGAGAAACTGCTTAAAAAAAAACTAAGCAAGCGATAAAACTTGGGTATTTTCTACTCTTGGTTTTCCTCTTCTTTGCCTCTTCCCCCCGAGTCGTCTCCCGAGCGAACACTGGCATCAAAAAGAGTGAGCAGTGAGCACAGCTCTTCCTTACAGATCCTAGCTCTGAACTGTCTGGGTTTCACCTCGCTCTTCTTCCACCTCCCCAAGGTTTTAGGGCTCCACACTCTCAGTTTTCATCCGGTCAACGCCTCGCCCTGGCCCCTGGTTCGGAGTGTCCCCGCACACCAGTACTAGAGCCCTGGTGTCAGACCGCCTTCCATCCTTGACTGCAGCCACCCATCCATGAGACAAGGATGCCCATAAGCCCCACCCATGACCTTTGGTAGACTGCGTGCTGATGAGACCTGTAAGGGGAGCATTTAAGGGAAATGCTTTCTTTGGTTTGGGAGGGTGTCAGGGAGGACAGAGAGCAGCCCCTCGTTCAGCCGTCGGTCCTCGCTCGCTGTCATTCGTAAGCACCGGGCTTGTGACCGAGCAGGACCCTGTGGGGCCTTCCTGGGACAGACCCCTACGGTGTCCTCCACCTGCCTCTTGCTTTTGGAAAAACATGGGCCTCCTAGGTTGCTCCCGAGTCACAAAGAACAAATGTAATCAGAGCAGTGAGAAGATGCAGAAAGAGAAGAGTCAAGCAAGACGAAACAACAGCAGTCTGGCCGTTACGAAAAGTCACAGACCTTTAGCTCCTCATCAAGGTCTGCGGATGACATTCTGAGCTGTGTCCTTGAGCTGTTTCTCAAATACTGAAACCCCCACCATGGGGAAGAATTTAAGTGTATGCTAACCATAAGTAGGTAGAATCCAGACTTGACTCCTGATTACCTCACTGTCAGCCAGTCAGAAGAGTATCCATGAGCAGGTCACACACCACGCAATCCTCTCCTCACAGGGTTTTATAAAACCTTCCCCTGCAATAAACACCACTTCCCTTCACTACAACCTGGGGTCAGTAGATGGCTTTACTGCGCACAGGTGAGTGGACCCGTTTGGTGTGGTAACATATTGATGACCTAATCAATCCAAGCTTTGCATTGATGTCTAAAGGCCCTTCTTTCAAGGAGAGTTTTATAGTAAGTGACTGAAGTTGCTCAGTCATGTCCGACTCTTTGCAACTCCATGGACTGTAGCCCACCAGGCTCCTCTGTCCATGAGATTCTCCAGCAAGAATGCTGGAGTGGGTTGCCGTTTCCTTCTCCAGGGGATCTTTCTGACCCAGGGACCGAGCATTGCAGGCAGATGCTTTAACCTCCGAGCCAGCAGGGAAGCTCTGGTTTATCAAAGTTAAACCAGAGCTTTACTTAGGGGGTAAACTTGAGCTGTTGAAACATCGTGTTGGCTGCTGCTGTTGAAATACTGCCTTTGGGGAGTAAAAAAGAAAGCATTTCTCTGTCTTAAAGAGTTTTAAGAAAATGTAGTCATGATACTCATTAATCTTTCCGGAGGGCATATTGATTAAGGAGTAGACGAACAGGCTGGGACGCCTGTTTCCTACAACACGGGAAAAACAAGCGTGGCCCTGGAAGCATGTACGAAAAAACATATGGAGAAGCGTTGATTCCTTTAAAAAAGAAAAGAGGCTTTTATATTTTTCTTTTTCTGTCTGAGTTTAGCTTGGAAGCTGTGGGATGTGGGGATACAAATGGGATATGCTTGGGAGGTGGAATGGAAATCCCAGGAAAATCTGTGACTTACCGACCGCTGCGGTTCTTAATCCGGGAGCACTGTGTTCCTTAGGGGGAACTTGGCTGTGTCTGCGCTCACGTTACTTGCTCAGAAAGTCCCACGGAGAGATGAGCCTGGAGGGCCACGGTCGCTCGTGGGGCTGGAGAGAGTGGGCGGCGCTGAGCGCTGGGCACGCGCAGCACTCGCTTTGGGTGGATACGCTAGCGGGCGCGCCTGGCTTCAGGTGGGCCGAGGCCAGCCTTGCAGGTAGGCACTCCGCGGTGCACAGGGGAGCCCCGGCTGCGGAGTATCTGGCCCCAGGGGTCGCAGTACTGAGGCTGAGAAACCCTGAGCAGAGAACTGCAGGGTGAGGGGGGGAGGCCGTGGGAAGATTGCGAGCTACCAGAGGAAGAAAAGAAAAGCGGGGTCCTGGACAGGTGTTTCCAGGCCGCAGCCGCCAGACGAGAGAGGCTGCAGCCGCCAGGCAGCGAGGGGCAAGGCAGAGGCGCTGAGGGGGAGCTCCGGGGGGCTGCGCGAGCTCCTGGGGCTACTTCCTCCGCCGATTCGCCACTCGCTAAGATGCGCTACTCTTCAAGGTTTTGGAGTCGAGTGTGGGTTTCTCTTGAGTGTGACTGCCTGCCGAGGCAAGCGGAAGGAGGCGCTCAGGAAGGCTTCATTTAGGGGGCCCCGCACTGCTCCCCTTCTCTAGTGCGGGAGTCCAGGTGCAGCGCTGGCTGGTCGGCGTGTCCCACTCTGCGACCCCGTGGCCTGCAGCCCGCCCGGCTCCTCTGCCCAGGGGATTCTCCAGGCAAGAACACTGGAGTGTTCTCTCCTCCAGGGAATCTTCCCGACCCAGGGATTAACCCAGGTCTCCTGCTTTGCAGGGCGACTCCTGACAGTCTGAGCCAGCAGCCTTTGTACACAGAGGCCCATGTAACCCTGGGTGGCCAACGGGGCCAGCCCCCAGAACAGGGCCAGCTTCTGGCCCGCACTTGCAGGCACCTCCGATGAAGACCTAGGCCTTTCTCTCAGACTCTTTCATTTGACAGTGACACTGGGAATCCACCTCTTCCAGTGGCCTCCAGGTCTCAGGAGGCTTCTGCCGTGTGCAGGTCAACCTAGTTACCCACTTCAGGGGTCCGTTCATGTTGATCCTAAGAGTTTCGGCTAAGCTTTTTGCTATCTTGTCAGGAAAAGGAAGGTTCAGTTCCAATAGCTGGAAGTTCATGTTTAACGCAAGCTTCATATGGAAATGACTGCTGGGATCAGAAGAGGTTCCGGCGTGGGGGCTGACCGGGAGCAAGCGGAGTTCCGAGGACAACCCCGCCTGTCCACTGGGGGTCTAGCCCACAGGGGAAACTGCTCTTGTTACAAAGCTGGCACTTGTGTTACTTCCTGTTGGTTCTGGCACTATTTTCCCCAAGGGCTTATAGCGCTCATGTTTTTCAGGGTCAGAAAAGCCATACATCCAAGCAAATCTTGCAGGTAAGAAGGAAATGCATTTAAGATATACATCAGTGTTCATCCGAGGAAAGAGAAACTCTCTGCATGGAGCTGCACGCACTTAGGAAGAGAACACGAGCGAGTCCTCTTGGTTCTATCCAATACTCGTCCCTCATTTCTTTCTTGGGAGTAGAGCCCTGATGTGGGGAGGTGAGAGACCTCCTCCTTGGTTTAAGCCCATCATCCTCAATGCCCTTGCCTGACAGGTCGAGCATGGTCGGGCATGTTCGGGCATGTCGCGACGAAAAGCCCCAGAAAAGTGTCATGGAAGGTCCCTTCGGTTGGCCACAGCCCAAACAGGAACCGGAAGCGGACCAAACTTCCGGGAACCAACCCCATGGCCTGGCTCAATCAAGTGCCAATCACCACTACAGCCCGCATTTCCTACCTTATGTGGGAGGACCTGGCGTGAATGCCAGCCCTGACTATAAAACCCCTTTCCCAGCCGCCATTCCTTGCAGATTCCCTTCCCTTCCCCGCTCCCCGCTGGGAGTCTGCCCGAGAGCGACCGCCCAATAAAGGTTTCCATGGACGGTCCTTAGAGGTGGCTTTTTCTTCCCGCGGCGTTTCTTACATTGCCCATGATGGGTTGAGGCATGGGCACACCCATGGCCAATCACATCTGAGAGTCTGGTGGATGCTTCTCCGAAGACCCGTGTCCTTGGGAGACATGGGGGACAGTTGCTCTTACTCTTCCAGATGCTGCTGTCAGGCCTGAAGGCAATGCCTGGGTGGCAGCCTTCTTGTAACTGAAAGGTTGTTGTTGAATCACGACTCCGGGATTCTTGGCCCCCGGAGGAGAAGAATTCAGTCTGGAGCCAGAGACGAGGCTTGATCGCTCAGAGCTTTTGTGTAACAAAGTTTTATTAAAGTATAAAGGAAATAGAGAAAGCTTCTGACACAGGCATCAGAAGGTAGAAAGAGTACTGGCTTGTTAGTTTTAGCAATGAGTTTATATATTCTCCAACTAATCCAAAGAAGGTCTGGAGGTTGTAAAGACCTCACCAGACCTACTCCCATAATTTACATTTTAAAATAACAGAATTAGCCAGAAGGTTTAATCCAGAGACTGCCCTCAGGCAGAATGCATTGTTGTTATATAATCCTGGGGAATGTAGAGAAGTAAGTTTGTCCTTTCTTCCTCCTTGAGAGTTCCAGACCCCTCTCCCCTTGGGGACCCCTAGACTTCTTATCAACCTGCCTAGGAAACGACTCTCATAACCACAGGCGTCGTTAAACTGAATGGTGAGCTGGCGGTCTCAGGAAGGAGCAGCGGGTAGAGAGAAACTGAATTCTCAATTACACGATTTAACGTTGCTTTACGGAGAAGGCAATGGCACCCCACTCCAGTACTCTTGCCTGGAAAATCCCATGGACGGGGGAGCCTGGTAGTCTGCAGTCAATGGGGTCACTAAGAGTTGGACACGACTGAGCGACTTCACTTTCCCTTTTCACTTTCATGCATTGGAGAAGGAAATGGCAACCCACTCCAGTGTTCTTGCCTAGAGAATCCAAGGGACAGGGGAGCCTTGTGGGCTGCTGGGCACAGAGTCGGACACGACTGAAGTGACTCAGCAGCAGCAACATTGCTTTAACCAAATTTAAGCCATCTCTCTTCTGGGCATCTTGCTTATGATAGTTTTAAGTTGATTCAGGTTGAGATTTTCATTTACTTGTTTCAAAAAAACATCTAATGAAATAACTTGTTTGTCATGGAAGGTATGCTGTCTTCCTTTCCAAAAGAAGTGTTAGGTTTAGCAACAGTGTCCTAGTGAGCAGAAAACTCAGTGCAGTGAACTTTATCTTGCAGTCATCACGTCTATAAATTCAACATGAATCTCAGCATGCGTGCACTTTAAAGTTCATTTCAAAGTCATCCCAGCGGGGTCCACGGAGCGCCAGTTTTATCTCCAGAACATCTGCATGAAACATACGATGCACCAGTATCAGTCGGCACTGTTCCTGGTACTCTGCGTAAATTTGATACATACTTGTTATGTGTGACCTTATTTCCAGGTCAACAGGCATCTAGATATCTCTTTTAAAATTCATCATGATCTTCAATAAGTGATTAAGAACCAACTATATAATCTGTTCTGTATAAAAAGTCAAATGTGGATGACTTCCTGATGGCTCAGCTGGTAAAGAATCCACCTGCAGTGCAGGAGACGGAGGAGATGTGGGTTTGATCCCTGGGTTGGGAAGAGGTTTGATCCCTTGGAGGAGGAAAATGGCAACCCACTCCAGTGTTCATGCCTGAAAAACCCCATGGACAGAGGAACCTGTGGGCTGCAGTCCGCAGGAGAGCAGAGTCAGACGGGACTAAGGGTAAGAAGCACATACTTATGCAGACGTGACTTCTAGGCTTTGAGAACTGGCAAACCAAAGGAGGCTTGTAATCAGAGTCATGTGAATGTGACGTGGTTGCTGACTGCCTGCTACAATTTTCACCACTACTGACATCGCGTATGGTATGGTGTTTCGGAAATTATAAAGCGATTTTCTATCTGTTGTCTAGTTTAATCAGATTCACATATACCCAGAACTGTACCAGATGTTGAGGGAATTCAAGAAAGATGTGAAACTGGCTCGGCTAACTGAAATAACGCCAAACAAAAGCTTTATTGAAAAGTTTACTTCAAAGCCAAATATCAGTGTATTTGAAAAGAGGTACTGGATCTAGAATTTTACAACAAATGGCAGGAATCCTGAAAGAAACTGCTTTGGTGGCCTGATTATGGCCAATAGGAATGAAGCGTGTGGCACTGACATGACAAAAGGAAAAAGGTCCTGAACAGTGACTGCAGGCGAAGTTCTAAGCCCCCAGAAGACAGGTGTGTGAAGCCATTAAATTAAGTACGCTGTTTTTTTTTTTTTCTTTTTTAATGCAGACATCTATTGTATTATTGTGACTTAAATATCTATCTCTCTATCTGTCTTATTTAAAGAGTCTCATTCTTAGGGAACTTACACTTAAGTTTAAACTATTCATTTTCCATATGAATCTGAGTTTAAATCTGTAAATTTCAAAAGAATTCTCTACCATGTGCCATTATTTAGTCTCTCTCATGACAATATAGGAAATTTTTTCTATATATCTTTGTATTTTTATTTATAGAGAGCTAGGCAGAAGGCTTGATTGATTTTTTAGCATATCAACCTTAAAAAAATAACATTTTTAAAGAAAGCAATACAGAAAATGTTCTTTCTTAGAGGTAAAATAAATCTTCATAAGGACATGAAGATACAGAATATACTTATTCTGATTGAGAATGTGCAGTTTCAGAAGTTAAGAATGTCACTGAATCTCAAAGCCTTTACTAAAAGTAAGATGATCAAAACCATGAGTTTGCAACATGGCAGAATCCGAGACTTCAATCTCCCCTCTTCCCTCTTCTAGCTGTGTGAAGCTGGAATATGTGCTGAACGCCTGTACGTCTTCAGTCTTCTCATTTATCAAATTAAAACAGCATTATCCACCCTAGATGTAAAATCCTCAACAAAATAATATCAAACCAAACTAGCGACAAAAGAGAGATCATACACAGCGCCAAACGGGATTCACTCCTGGAATGCAAGGTTGGCGTTAACACGCGACAGTCTAGCACTGCAATATCATATGGTTATAAAACACCAGAAACACGGTTATTTTAATAAGTGCAAAAACAGTGATAAAACCCACTACACCTTTATAACAAAGAAGCTTTACAAGCCAGGAGTAGAAAGGAACTTGCTGAACTTGCTGAAGAAAATCAGTGAGGAATCTAGCTAGCACCATACTTAACCGTGAAAGACTGAACACTTCCCACTACGATCAGGAACCTTACTGGGAGGTCTGCTTTCCATAATGCTATCCAACGCTGCACGGAAGTTATTAGCCAAAGAAAATTGAAGGAAACGCCACCTTGACTGGAAAGGAATAGATAAAATTACCTGTTTATAGAAGACATGGTCTTGTGCATATGTAAACTCCTAAGAAGCCCCTTGCAAAGTGTTAAAACTAATGAAAAAGTTCAACAAGGTAAATATACAAAATCAATTGTATTTCATGCATGAAGTAATTAAAAATCCAAAAATGAAATCAAGAAAATAGAATCAATTTTTAAATTAGAAATAAATTTAATAAAAGAGCAAAATTTATACTCGAACTATAAAACCATGTTGGAAGAAATTGAAGTAAGTAGACATCCCATGACCTTGAGTCAGCACATTTAATATTAAAATGTCAATATCCCCCAAATTCATCTACAGACTCAACACAATACCTATTATAATCTCAGCTACCTTTTTTTCATAAGTTGAGAAGCTGATCTAAATTCATGTATCTCAGGGTCTGTAAGTGAACAATACTGAATTGGATGGAAAATCCTTTAACACAGTAAAATGGTTTGGTCGTCGTCACGGCGTGAGGGACAGGGCGCGTGCTGCCTGGAGCCCTGTAAGGGTGTCCGCTGGGGGCAGGACGTGGGCACCTAGCAGTCAGAGGCGACCGGTGGGGCTGGGCTCCCAGGAAAGTGTGGCCAGCAGGCCTTGGGAGACGCTCCCCTCGGGGAAAGCGCGCTGACCGGGCAGCAGTGCTGAGGCCCAGGGTTCACAGCCCGGCAACGTCTCAGGGGACGGAGTGAGATCACAGCCAGTGTCTCCCGGAAGCTTGAAGAGGCAGGGGTCCACGCCGAGGGAGCCGGAGGCTGGAATCGGGCGGCCGAGCGTGGAAGGCGGCATGGGAAGACTCGGGGAGGGGACGTGCTGAGAGGACTGCCAGATGGGGTGGCCAGCGGGCAGGTCTGGAAGATCCGCTCTTGACAAGACAAGGAGAGTGCGGGAGAGGAGACACCCGCTTCCCAGCACTCTAGCGGTTCTGGACGGGCCCAGTGACGCTGTCCCAGGAGCAGGCCCAGAGCACGGGGACGGCGGAACCGGCTGGCACTGCGTCCACTCAGAAGCCAGGCGCACGCGGTGAACATCGCAACTGGCGAAGCTGGAGGAGAGGTCAGCGAGGGCCGACCTCCAGAACTGTGAAGATGGCCGGGAACGCAGCCCCTGGAGGGGGAGCAGGGGAGAGTGGGGGCTAGGCAGTCAGGACCCTGCTCCCATCACCAGCAGAAAGCAAGGACAGAGTGGCCCCCTCCTGCAGTGCCTGGACCTGAGCCGGGATTAGGCCCGTTGACTGAAGAGGAGGCACGTTCCCAGGAGGAAGAAGCTCATGCTAAGGACTCATGGAGGCCATCCCCCAGCCCCTCCACTGGAGGATGCATGCCGTTTCCTTTCTTCAGGTAAAGGGGAGTACCCAGGCCTTCTGGAACTGCTGGACACCCGTTCAGAGTTGACAGTTATGCCTGGAGACCTGCCCCTTAGCCCATTACGACCCTTCTGTCAGAGTGGCAGCCTGTGGGCTCCAGTGACAAGCTAATGCTCAGCTTGCCCTGGGTCCATGCGGTCTGTTGGCTCACCAGGTTGTCTTTCCGGTCCCCTAACACACGTGAGGGGAGGGACCCCTGCTGCGGTCCACGAGGTCACAAAGAGTCGGACTCAGCTGGGAGACTGAGCAGCAAGCACATGTTTGGGAAAGACACGTTGGGCAGATGATACAAGCTCCACACTGGGGACTCTGGCCTGTGGGGTCAGAGACGTCGAAAGAAAGGCAAAGAGAAGCCTCTGAAACTGAACCCTGCCAAGATGGGAAATGCGCGTCCCAGTCTCTCCCCGGGCTGATGGCCCGGATCAGCGCCACGCTCAGGAGCTGAAGCTCGAGGGGTCGGGATCACGCCGTGTCCCCATTTAACCCGCCCCCTGGATCCTCTGGGGCATTTGGGTCCGTCTGTGAAGGGACGGTGGGCCCTCACAGGCTGCCTGTGCCCGGGCGAGTTAGCTCGGCCGCAGGCCCTCGGCTCCAGGCTGCTGATGTTCTGGGAGTGCTCTTTCCACCTCGACCAGAGCAGCGATCGTGACGTCCGCCTTCGCGTGAGGCTGAGGGCCGAGCGCGCCGACAGTGTTCCTCCTGGGCGGTGGCGTCTCGCCCGCTCTCCTGATGAGGCCCGAAGCGTCTGGACGCCCAGCCGTCAACTACGGCAGCAGCTCCCTGCGAGCCTGTGCGCCTCTGGTCGGAAGCGACTACACCGACGGAGTCCTTGGTAATCCAAGCACAGCCCACAGTGAGGCAGAAGAGCTTTCAACTTAAGCACAGGGCACAGGGGAAAGTAGCTGAAGTTCGCGTCACAGAGAAACTTTCATCTCCTTGATACGGAATTTGTTTTTGCTCAGTCGCTACGTCACGTCTGACTCTTTGTGACATCATGGCCTATAACCCACCAGGCTCCTCTGTCCAAGGAATTTTCCGGGCAAGAATACTGGAGTGGGCTGCCATTTCCTTCTCCAGGGGACTTCCCGACCCAGGGTTTGAACCCATGTCTCCTGCTTGGCAGGCAGATTCTTTACCACTGAGTCACCAGGGAAGGCCTGATGTATACAAGGCATGCACAGTTGTGCAAGAACACACCAGCGAGCCAGCAGAAATGTGGGAACAGGTGTGCAAAGACATCTGATGAAGGTCTTCAAGTGGCTGTCAAAAATGTGAAAATAAGATCAGCCCCACCCACCGTCCCAGGACTAGAAATGAGACCACTGCAGTGCATCGCTTCTCCACATCGAATGGGCAAATATCCGGTGCTTTGCAGCCCTTCGTGCAGGGAATGACAGGGGAAGCGCCAGTGAGGTGGTTAACTTGTGCAGGTTCTGTGGAGAGCAAGTTACCCACAGGCACCACAGTCTGAAATGCACGCACGCTTCACATCACTGCCGTCTTTTCAGCTCATCCCAGGGTGTATTCTTATCATAGCAGCCAGAATGATCATCCCCAAATATATCACAGCAGACCCCTCCTCTGCTCAAAGTGTGCCAAGGGCTCCCCACTCCTCAGAAGGAAACCAAAGATCCCCAGAAGGCACGTCATGATCTGAATAAGTCCTCTCTTGTTTTTGTGCATTTCCATCGAGTTCAATGTAGAAGCTGAACCGTGGATTGTGGCACACGCGTGTGGACAATGTCGGTGCAACACGCTAAACAAATTCAAAGTGGCTGGACTGCCACTGGCACTGAGCGAGGGTCTCAGTCGCTCCAGTTTCCCCCCAAACAGATGCGATATCTAGAAATTGAAATATCTTCAGTCTCAAAGAATATATAAATCATATTGCCCACACTGAAAACTTTATGATTAAAAGCAAAACACATAGAATAGCTAAAAACAAGTTTCTCAATTTTAATTTAACCAGAAAATCTGATAAACATAAACACCGAAGGTTTTTCACTAATTATGGTTGTAGTAGATATTTACCTTCTTTAAAAACAGTAAAAGTTGGTCTAATCAGACCCCACACTCTGCAGACTCCCGTCACCATTTGATTTCCTGAGGTTTCAAGCAACCCATGCCTGTGGGTGCAGCAGTCTCACCATCCTCAGAAAAAGCTTTCCAGCTCCGGCCTTCCAAACTGGGGTCAGCGTGTGCATTTCCGCACAACCTGGGTTTCCATCTTTCATGTCTTTACTAGTGAACAGCTTCAGACTATTCAGAACAGCATAGACCATTTAAGAATTTTCTGGCTTCATATCTCCTAAGACCATCCATAACCTTTTCCTTTGATTTTGTCAAACTGTAATCTATTCCTATTTCTTCTTACATCAATTTAAAACAAGAGAAAACTAATGTAGGGCTATGGGGGTGAGCTTCACACATCAAAATCACGATTCACCCTCTGTGCCAACAGACCCTGATTAAGACATTGTCATTTCCCGGTAGGTGTGGCTTTCCAGCTATTTAGTTAAGCTTATTATTATCATTAAAATTTTCTCTTGGTTATTAGTGTCAATTCATGGGGAGGAGGAAGGCAGCTTCCCACAGTCCTTCCAGGAGTCGGCAAGCATCTAGCATAACCCCTCTCTTCATAAACAGGTGTGTGAATGCGTCGAGACAAAGGAGGGAGACGCACGATGGCAGACGGCGTCCTTCTTGCCTTCTGGAAGTTCCAGAGCTTGATACAGGCTCCTCTGCTCTGTAGGAGGCTGAGGTGTGCGTTAACGTGTAACTGTGATAGATATTACTATTTATTTAAATCCATTTCTGTGATACTCTTTGGCCTAAATGGTTCTCCAGCTCTTTTTTCACCTACGAGTTTTTCAGTGAGTTTTCAGAGAGTTGTTTTTTTCCCTTTATGCTGAGTGTTGAGTTCACTGCCCAAAACAGTAGAGAGACGAGACAGACAGGGAAACGCAGAAACTTACAACTTACTGAAGCACAGCCAGTCCCGGGCACACGTGTGTGTGAAGTCACTTCAGTCGTGACCGATTCTTTGAGCGCCTAAGGACTGTAGCCCTGCAGGCTCCTCTGTCCATGGGTCTCTCCAGGCAGAAAGACTGGAGTTGGTGGCCGTGCCCTTCGCGGGGATCTCCCCAGCCCAGGGAGGGAACTCACTTCCCTTGCACGTCCTGTGTCAGTGGGCAGATTCTCTACCACTAGTGCCGCCTGTTGGAGCCTGAAGCAGAACAGAGTCCTGGGTAGGAAACCCTGGACCAGCTGACAGACAGAAGGAAGACGACTCCGAGAGGCAAAACTCCTGCGGGGCCCCCCCGCTTCTGTGAATTTTAACTCCAGGGCTCTACGAGGGTGTGCTCACAGTGAGAACAGGGGAAAACTCCCCTGAGTGCTCTCCAGGAGGGAGAGCACCAGAGCTCTCTGTTCTAACAAGCTCTGCTCCCAGGAGAAACGCTCTGCCAGACTCAAACCTATCTGGAGTTTATCAACACATACCTAACTTGGGGGATGGGGGGAATATTCAACCCCAGCCCCCTTAAGCCATCCTAACCCACACAAACAGGAGGCAAAACTGAGACCCGCTTGTGAAATCCACAGTCCGGAGGCTCAGTCTCACTCACAGACGAAGACCTGATCCTCTACAACATCGCTCTTCTCCTCACACCTCACCACTCATCCCTAAAGCTGTGTCTAGTGCAGTTCCTTTTAGCCAGGACATCTTGTCCAACTTTCCCCAAAGCAACACATTCGAAAGAAAAAAAAAGGCACTTTGAAAACATAGAGTAAGTTTCAGAACCAAGTCAGACATAGCAGGAATATGAAATCACCAGGCCAGTGATTCAAAACCATCATGAGGGCAATGCTAAGTGCTTTAACGGAAAAAATGAGCAACATACAAAAGCAGATGGGTCACGTAAGCAGCAAGATGGGAATCCTGAGAAAAAGTAGAAAACAGAGGCTGGAGGTCAAAGACCCTGCCACGTGAGTGAGAACGAGAATCTGATGGACTGATTAGCACACTGAACACACCGAGGGAAGACTCCCTGAGCTGGAGGATATTCAGTGGAAACACAATCCACACCTCAGTCGGTCCCTTTGTACAAACTGACAGACCGGTCCTTCCAAGGGCAGGGATAGCCAAACTCATTCTGAAAAAGAGAAAAAGTAGGAAGACTCAGGCTCTGTGGCTTGAAAACTCACTACAGAGCGACAGTGATCGAGACAGTGACATGCTGCACGAGAATTGTCTCATTTTTCTCATGGGACAGAATAAACCCGTATATTTTTAGCAGCAGTTCTAAGACCTTCCAATTGGGAGAGAATAAGTCTTTTTGACAAATCAAAAGTCTTATTCTGGGACAATAAAAGGCTCTCCATACAAAAGGATGAACATGGACACTTATCTCACACCACACAGAAAACTTAGCCCAAAATGGATCAAAGAATTAAATGTAGTCCCTAAAAGCTCAGAAGAAAACACAGAGGGAATCTGTATGGCTTTGGATTTAGTGAAGGATTCTTAGATATGACACCAGAAGCACAAATAAAAGAAGACACAGATGCACGGGACTTCATCAAGACTAAGATCTGTGCTTCAAGGGCCACCACTGAGAAGGTGAAAGAAACAACCCACAGAATGAGAGAAAACATTTGCAAATCATATATCAGACAAGCGACTTATATGAAGAATATGTTAAGAACACTTGCAACTCAACAATAAAAAGACAAACAGCCCAATTAAAAAACTGGCAAAGGATCTGAATAGACGTTTCTCCAAAGAAGACACACAAATGTCCAATATGCGCACGTAAAGATGCTCCGCATTTTCAGGCATCAGATTAAGTCAAATCAAAGTCACAATGAGCTACTGCTTCCATCCAATAGGATGGCCAGAATGAAAAAGGCAGATAATAACAAGTGTTTTGACAAGTATATGGCAAGTCAGAACCCTCATACACTGCTGGTTGGAGTGTAAGATGGTGCAGCCTCTTTGGAAAAGAGTGGCAGTTCTTTAGATGGTTAAATTTAGAGTTTTCATACAAATGAACATTTCTACTCCTAGGTAGATACTCATGAGAAATGAAAACTGATGTCAGGATGTAAAGCTGTATACAAATGTCTATACCAACATTATCCATAATGGTCAAAAGGCAGGAATAACCCAATAGTTGGTTTATCAATTGTCAAATGAATAAAGAGGATGTAGTATAAACATACGATGGAACATTCAGATCAGTCACTCTATTGTGTCTGACCCTTTGCGACTCTACAGACTGCAGCACACCAGGCCTCCCTGTCCATCATCCCGGAGTTTGCTCAAACTCATGTCCATTACGTCGGTGATGCCATCCATCCATCTCATCCTCTGTCGTCCCCTTCTCCTCCCACCTTCAATCTTTCCCAGCATCAGGGTCTTTTCCAGTGAGTCAGTTCTTCACATCCGATGGCCAAAGTATTGGAGTTTCAGCTTCAGCATCAGTCCTTCCAATGAATATTCAGGGCTGATTTCCTTTAGGATGGACTGGTTGGATCTCCTTGCAGTCCAAGGGACTCTCAAGAGTCTTCTCCAGCACCACAGTTCAAAAGCATCAGTTCTTCGGCACTCAGATTTCTTCACAGTCGAACTCACATCCATACATGACCACTGGAGAAACCATAGCCTTGACTAGATGGACCTTTGTTGGCAAAGTAATATGTTTTTTAATATGTTATCTAGATTAGTCATAACTTTCCTTCCAAGGAGTAAATGTCTTTTCATATCATGGCTTCAGTCACTATCTGCAGTGATTTTGGAGCCTAGAAAAATAAAGTCAGCCACTGTTTCCGCATCTATTTCCCATGAAGTGATGGGACTGGATGCCATGATCGTTTTCTGAATGTTGAGTATTAAGCCAACTTTTCCACTCTCCCCTTTCACTTTCATCAAGAGGCTCTTTAGTTCCTCTTCACTTTCTGCCATAAGGGTGGTGTCATCTGTATATCTGAGGTTATTGATATTTCTCCTGGCAACCTTGATTCCAGCTTGTGCTTCCTCCAGCCCAGCGTCTCTCATGATGTGCTCTGCATAGAAGTTAAATAAGCAGGGTGAGAATGTACAGCCTTGACGTACTCTTTTCCCAGTCGGAACTAGTCCATTGTTCCATGTCTGGTTCTAACTGTTTCTTCTTTATCTGCATACAGATTTCTCAGGAGGCAGCTAAAGTGGTCTGGTATTCCCATCTTTTGAAGCATTTTCTACAGTTTGTTGTGATCCACACAGTCAAAGGCTTTGGCATAGTCAATAAAGCAGAAGTAGACATTTTTCTGGAACTCTCTCGCTTTTTCAGTGATCCAGTGGAAGTGGACAATTTGGTCTCTGGTTCCCCTGCCTTTTCTAAATCCAGCTTGAACGTCTGGAAGTTCTTGGTTCACGTACTGTTGAAGCCCAGCTTGGGGAATTTTGAGCATTATTATGCAGACCTGTGAGATGAGTGAAATTGTGTTGTAGTTTTAACATTCTTTGGCATCGCCTTTTGCTGGGAGCCAGCACGAGGAGTCCCGCCCGTGGCAAAGGTCATGAGGTTAAGGGGCCCGACAGGCAAAGGTGAGTCGGGCCTTAAGGGAGCCTCGCTGGGTCTGCTCGTGCATCTGCCCCCAAAACCAGAGTCTGTCTGCCTTACTGTGTTACGCCTTTCACCTTCTCTTCTGACATTGCAGGGGGGCTGTCCCCCCACCACTTTTTTTCTGGAAAAAGTTAATTTAGAGCTTTTAGATAATAAATCTCCTGGGCATAATAAGAGTGTTTTGATCCAAAAACCCCCCTGAGTTCTTTCTAGCCTGCCTGCCGGACTCTTACAGCTGCGCATGTGACAGTTTGCAGCCTCCCGACTGTGAGAGGCACAGGAAGCTTAAAACATCCTAGGAATGTAGGGGCTTCTGAGGAGTCAAAATCATTAGAATAGGACTGATTAAGGGTTTTATTTGTTGAGCCAATACTTGCTGCCATATTTTCATATCTTTTACTTGTTGATATAGTTGGTATGTAGAAAAAACAGGTGGTAGATCTGGTATTAGCAACATTAGATCTTTGAGTTAAGTAATTTCTTTGTTATAACCCAGTGTACATTTGTTCTACAGGAATGTAACTTTATTTAGTACTTTGAGGGTGATGCAGATTTAAGAAAAAAAACTTCAAGGGAAAAAGAGTTTTCTGGTTGATAGACATTTATCTAGGAAAAGAGCCATAAAAATGTTAACAGCCCCCCTAGCCAGAAGATGACGTAAAACCACCTGGGACCTTTTGTATACGGGAAGGTATGCAAGAGGGAAGCCTGGTCTCAATACGGGTCAGGACTGCTGCCCCTGCATAACTCTGCATATTCCATTACTTCTTTATGTACAACTTGGGGTATATAAGCTGCTTTTGAAAATAAAGTTGTGGGTCTTGCACCGATGCTGGGCTCCCCCATGTCATTCTTTCCTCCCTTTTCTGGCTGAATTCCCATATGGACCATGGAAGCTCACCACATCTACTTATTTGCCCTGGCTTCTAAGACCCACGTGAGAGGGAGTCCAAGGTGGGGCACCCTCCTCTATTCAAGCGGGTGCCAGTGGCCTACGTAGACGGTGCAAGTTCCTTGTCTTGGAACTTTATTGGTTCTCTGCATAAACCAAGTTATTCAGCATCTTTTCTCCACTAATTTTCCTACTGCACTATTCTTTCCTAATCTCTCTTTATATCTATGAGTAAATAAGTCTTTCCTTGCTGACTCCATTCCCGCTTCGAATTCCCTGGATCCACCAGGGCTGGACCTCGGCAGCCTTTCTTTGGGATTGGAGTAAAACTGACCTTTTCCAGTCCTGAGGCCACTGCTGAGTTTTCCAAATTTGCTGGCATATTGAGTGCAGCACTTTCACAGCATCATCTTTAGGATTTGAAACAGCTCAACTGGAATTTCATCACCTCCACTACCTTTGTTCATAGTGATGTTTCCTAAGGCCCACTTGACTTCACATTCCAGGATGCTGGGTTCTAGGTGAGTGATCACACCATTGTGGTTATCTGGGTTGTGAAGATCATTTTTGTACAGTTCTTCTGTGTTTTCTTGCCACATCTTCTTAGTATCTTCTGCCTCTGGAACACTATTTAGCCATAAAAAAGGCTGAAGTACTGATAAACGCTTCAACATGGATGGCTCTGGGAAACACATGTTAAGTGAAAGATGCCAGTCACAGAAGATCGCATATCGTATGGCTTCAGGATGGAGATATCCAGATCGGGAAAATCTGCAGAGATGTAAAGTAGATTCAGAAGATTTGAGATTATTTAGGTCTAAGTGTGGGGCTCCCAGCTGGTGCTGTGGTCAAGAATCTGCCTACTGACGTAGAACGCACAGGAGACAGTCAGTCCCTGTGTTGGGAAGATTCCCTGGAGGAGGAAATGGCACCCACTCCACTGATCTTGCCTGGGAAATGCCATGGACAGAGGAGGCTGATGGGCTCCGGTCAGTGGGGTCACGAAGAGCTGGACACGACTGCAGAAGGCTGGTGGAGGCAGGAGGGCATGAGCTTTCTTTTTGGTGAAAATGGCCTAAAATGGGCTGTAGAGCTGGTCACACCTATCTGTGGATATACTGAGAAGGACTGGACTGAATGCTTTCAGTGGATAGATTCTATGGTGCATAAATTGTCTCAGTAATTCTGTTTTAAAAAGAATGCCCCCTACCCATACTCCCCTACACACACCCCACACGCGCAGACGTGCTCACACACCAGAATTCCGACTCCAAAGAGTCACAATTCACAAGTGAGATCTTCTCATTGAGCCAAACTCGCTCAGTTGAAATAAGGAGAGGGAGAATTTGTCTCTACATTCTGACATTTTTGATTAATTAAAAACAGATTAAGTTTGAACTGTCCGATAAATGTCTTTATAATTGACTAGTTTTTGAAAAGTTTATTTTTGCTTTAACTCATTTTATGAAATTCTAGCTTAGGTTAGCGGCTATTTATGTTACTTTTTTCTTTTTTACTGAAATATAGTTTTTACACAATATTACATAAGTTAAAAGAGGGCAATACAGTGATCCATAAGTTTCAAAGATTGCAAGTCTATTTATATTGCTATGAAATATAGACCGTATTCCCCGTGCCGTGTAATACTTCCCTGTAGCTTATATCTAGCAGTTTGTGCCTCTTATTCCTCTACGCCTCTATTGTCCCTCCCCACTTCCCCTTCCCCACTGTGGAAGGTTTTATGCTAAGTGAAATGTCAGACAGAGAAAGACACTGTATGATATCACTTATATGTGGAATCTAAAGTATATAATAAACTGATGGGTAGAATCAAAAAAGAAGCAGCCTCGCAGATATATTTATTTGATTTTTTAAAAAGTCACTTAATTGAGTCCTCTTGAAGCAGACAACTGCCTCTAAAATTCACTAAAATAAACCTAAGGACTTCCCTGGTGGCCCAGTGATTGAAACTTCACCTTCCAATGGAGATGGGGGGAGTTCAGCCCCTCAGAGGGAGAGCTAAGATTCCCAGATGCCTCCTGGCCAAAAAACCGAAGCATAAAACAGAAGCAATACTGCAACAGATTCAGTAAACACTTATAAACTCAACGACCAAAAACTCTTAAAATGTGAAAAGCACGCGTGGTGTTAAAAAGCGAGATGATTACAGTCGCTCAGTGCCTCCAGCCTCTCTCAGCCCTAGGCAGGAGACTAACGTCAGTGGCAGGGAGCCATTCACTTACTAATCGGGATCGTCTGCTCTGCACCTTCTTTCTACGCTCCGTCCACTTAAAACAAGCGATCGTATGTTTACTGTCTGAGTCCCATCGAAAGCCCTCATGATGGGATATTTTAATCCATCATACGGGCAGTTCAGCTCCGTTGCTCAGTCATATCTGACTCTCTGTGACCCCATGGATTGCAGCATGCCAGGCTTCCCTGTCCATCACCAACTCTCAGAGCTTCCTCAAACTCATGTCCCTCGAGTCAGTGATGCCATACCAACCATCTCATCCTCTGTCCTCCCTTTCTCCACCTGCCTTCCATCCTTCTCAGCATCAGGGTCTTTTCCAAAGAGTCAGTTCTTCACATCAGGTGGCCAAACTATTGGAGTTTCAGCTTCAGCAGCAGTCCTTCCAATGAATATTCAGGACTGATTTCCTTTAGGATGGACTGGTTGGATCTCCTTGCAGTCCAAGGGGCTCTCAAGAGTCTTCTTCAACACCATGGTTCAAAAGGATCAGTCCTTCAGCATTCAGGTTCCTTTATAGGCCAACTCTCACATCCACGCATGACTACTGGACAGACCATAGCTTTGACTAGACGGACTTTTGTTGGCAAAGTAATGTCTCTGCTTTTCAATATGCTGTCTAGGTTGGTCATAGCTTTTCTTCCATTATTTGATAGCTGTGATCTAGCTGCACCGAGAA
Organism: Madoqua kirkii; assembly: GCA_006408675.1. NCBI lineage: Eukaryota > Metazoa > Chordata > Mammalia > Artiodactyla > Bovidae > Madoqua > Madoqua kirkii. The sequence continues at coordinate 34,120 of SJYC01008634.1, forward strand.
TGATAATTTCCTGCTCATGTTTGCACAGATGCCTTCTGGGTTAGGCTCCAAGACACTTTTCAGTTGCTGAGGGGGATGGAGTGAATAGGAGCACCTTCAGGAACTTGTATGGAGATGGTGGGCTTGGAGGAGGCTGATCAACAAGTAAACAGAGGCATCGAAAGGTGCTTTGAGTCTCAGAAAAGTAATGATGACGAGGTGAAGGCCGACACAGCACCACGGTGGCAGGGGGGGAGTCCGACGTTCGGGGCGGTGAGAGCGTAGAGGCAGTTACCCCTGAAGAGGGGAGCTTTTACATGAGAGGGAGTCACCAGTCACCTGCCTGTTGTCCAGAAGGCGTTCTCAGTTAAGGCTGCTCCTAACTGAGACTCGCCCCAGTTCACGTTCCGGTGGTGGAGGTCACAGGGAAGGTTAATCATTTACATCATGTTCTATACCTTCTTGTCTCCGATCAGTGCACTATTAAAGAGGCTTTCTTTGCCAGAGCTATAATCAGACATTTGACAGTGAATTCTTGCTCACAACATCAAATAACAGAAGAACATTACCTACATCTTTAATTGCTATCAGCGTGGAAAATTATCTGAAGTTTTCAAAAAAAATTAAAAGTTTGCAAGATATACTGACTTCTTTGATTTCTTCTCCAAACAAATTTTTTTTTAATTACAAAAAGCCCCGATATTTTCCAAAGAGTGTTCTTTGGAATGTTAGATAAAAGGGATAAGCTTTAAGTAAAACAGAGATCAAATAAACTTGTGAAAGACTGGCTCAGCAAAGGTGGGCCGTTCCTGTTTCTGATTGCTTTGTTTCTCCTTTGCGGGACCTGTCAGAGCCTTTACTGTGCCATCTGCTTCGGCACTGACCTGGGAGGCCTCGGGCACTGCCTACTCAAGACGCTCAACGACTGGAGCAGCACTTTCCGCTCTGGCCTTGTCATACATTTTGGAAACAATGGAATACATTTCCCTTAATTCTATTGTTCATATTCACATTCACACCAGCTTTGAAAAAAGGCAGCACAGAATTAGGAAAGTACTACACACCAAAAAAATAAAATAAAACAACCCAAAATATCTTTTGAATTATACTTTCCTGTTCAGTGAATCAGACAAAAACCTCCGCTTGCCTAGTCCCAAGGTCGATAGCAAAATCAAAGGGAGAGTGTGTTGCTTTTACTACAACCTTATCCAAAATAGACTGAAGAAGTCTGCATCACAAACATGTTTGATGTATCAATAGAACGGATTTGATGAAGTGTCTCGTCCATGGTTCATTCAGGTTAATTTGGAAAACACTTGTCAAGTACCACCTGAGCTAAAAAGAGCCCTACTATTTTATTGCAAGAAGCAGAGAGCTAGCAAGTAGGCATAAAAATGACATGATTTTGAGTATCGTAAGTGGCGTGAGGAAAAACAAGCCTTGAGGTGGTGGAGGACAGGAGGCACTGTGCAGGGCTGTTTGGGACACTTTGAGGAAGTGGTGTCCTCCGGGTGTTATCTGGAGATCTGATGGCGGGGGGCAGAGGGGTAGTAAGCCCCGTAGCTGTCTAGGTGGAGAACCCACAGGCCTCCACGTAGAAAGACAGGCAGTTGCAATGGCCTTGAAGCTGGACAGGACTGTAAACGAGGCAAGCGAGTAGTGCCTAAACGCAGCGATTCTGGGCCAAGACGCAGGGGGAGCCATGTGACCCAGGTTCAGACCGGGGCAGTGAGAGCATCGGCCTGCCCGACGCCCTGACTGATGGTCCGCCGTGATGCAAGTCTCTCGTGAACGGGCTGTGCTGACGCAGAGGCCCGGGGCAGACCTGTACCTTCTGCACACAGCCTGCTTCCCTTCGGCTCACAGGGGTTTGAGCATCAGCCAGCAAGGGTAGAAAGGAGACCGTGGCTCGGATCTCTGCCAAAATATCCATTCAGTACTAACAGAAACAAAAATGAATACCATGAATTTATTAAAACAACAAAGGGGATATATACTCATGACTAATGCTGATTTTGTCACTTTTAAAAATCACACACGCAATTATCTATTGCCAATCCTGTCAAAATTAACATAAGCGGAGATAACACCACTTTGAAAACAACGCTTTTCAAACCAAAAAAAAACACACACAAAAACTTAAAACATGTTTAAAAATAGAATTTTAACACCAAATGTACGGTCCATGAGAGAAAAATATGAGAAGTTGGACTTCATTAAAATTAAAAACCTCTACAAGGCTCTGTTAAGATAATGAAAAGAGGCTACAGACGGGGAGAACATTTTCATGAAGCACATATCTGATAGAGTCCTAGTATCCAAAATAAACAGAGCTTTAAAACTCAACAGGGAGAAACCAAACTACCCAATTAAAAAGTGGGCAGAAGGTCTGAGCAGACAGTTCACTCCAGAAGACGTACAGATGGCAAATAAGCACGTGAGGAGACGCAGGGGGAGAAGTAACAGGGCTCTGAATATCACAAGTGGCACGGGAAAAATAAGGCAAGACACCGCAGTGGCGGCGAGCAGGCAGCGCTGTATACGAGGGCGCCTCTCCCACGGAGTCGCGGGGAGACGCCGCACGCCTGCCGGAAGGGCCGGCCCGGGCGCTGCCGAGGGCGCACGCCGGGAGGGGCATTCGCGGCGCGGCAGGGGCTCCCACTCGCGGCTGGCGGACAGGCAAAGCGCTGCGGCCGCTTCGGAAGACAGCTTCCTACAAAGCTAAACCCGCTCTCACCGCGTGACGCAGGCGCCGCAGTCCTTGCTATTTACCCGAAGGAGGTGAAAACTGAGGTCCCCGTGCGATTCTGCACGTGCCTGTTTACAGCAGCCTTAGTCATCACCGCCAAAACTGGAAGCAACCGCGCTGCCCTTCAGCAGGTGAGCAAGGAAATGAACCATGGTGCCTCCAGACGTGGAGTACTGCTTAGTGCTCGAAAGAAGTGAGCTATCCATCCACAGAAGACGCCGAGGAACTTCAAACACACACCACGAAGTAGACGCCGCCAATCTGAGAAAAGCTACGTCGTGTATGATTCCAAGGATGTGACATTCCGGAGAAGGCAAAGCTACGGAGGCAGAGAAAAGATCAGTGGCTGCCAGAGACTCGTGAAGGAGGGGAGGGGAGAAGGAATGTGAGGAGAACAGGGGGCTTTAAGGCAGTCAGACTCTTCAGCGAGACCAGAATCATAAACACAGGACGTATTTGTCCAGACCCACAGGAGGGACGGCACGGAATGAACCGTAAATTATGGACTTCAGTTAACAGCAGCCTTTCCGCTTCAGTTCCTCAGGTTTAGCGATGAAGGTACCATCCTAATTCAAGTTCAGGATGCTAATAACAGGGCAAGCTGCAGGGGGAGCTTGTGGAGGGGGGTGTCTGGGAATTCTTTAGTACTTTTTGCTCACTTTTCTATAAACTTACAACTGCTCTCAAAAGTAAAGCGTATTAATCAAAACAATAAATAAACAACACAATTATCCTGTCAAAAACTATGAATCTGTTGCCAAAACCAGCCTGTTAGGATTGGAGCTTATGCTTCAGATTATCACAAGTCTGAGTCCTGTGACGTCTTTCCCACAGCAGAGAGAGAACAGTACAGAGCCTCTCTGTTTCCAGGGGCTTCCCTCTGAGCCTCTCTGTTTCCAGGGGCTTCCCTCTGAGCCTCTCTGTTTCCAGGGGCTTCCCTCTGACTCGGTCGCAGCCCTACCACGTGTGAGTTTCCTGAGCTCATTCTGACACATTTTGAAGTTTATTCATGTGGAGATTTTTGTCGTTGTTGAGACTAGACAAACTACAGCTTCTGAATAAAACCACCGTAAAAGGCTGCCTGTGCTTCCAACCGCAGAGGAAGACTCGGGGACTGTTTCTCAGGACCTTCGTGACAGAGGGAACTACCCCCCGGGGCTCCTGCCTCGCGGGGCTGTCCCCGGAAGGTTCCTCCCGCAGACCCCACCTTGGGGTTTATTCCCAGGTGGCTTCGAGCTCACGGACCCGTCCCAGCCCCTACACAGCGCTGTTCCTGTTTGTCCCCGTTGCTCTCCTCCAGGAAAAGAAGCTCCCCACCACCTCAGACTCGGACTTGAGCAGCGACTCCCTTCCTGAAACTGGGATCCGACTCCTCACCTGCCCACGAGCCAGGACATCACCTCTCTCCCGGGGGCTGTACGGAAACGGAACCTGCTGGCTGGTCTCCCCCCCTCTGCCCTGGACGCCTCCAGCTCCCACTCTGCAATAAGAGCAGCACTAACACTTCTCAAGGCGCCCGCCACACTGCTGCTGGAAACCCCCTGGCGGCTTCCAGCTGGTTTCAAGACAAGGAGCACACTTACAAGACGTCCTCAGCGGTCTCTGAGCGCTGGCCTCCCTCCCTGTCCGTAACTCCCCCTCTCCTGGCATTCCTGCCACAGGGTCTTCCGCTCCTTGAACGTGCTCACTCACTCACACACACACACACACCCGGCACACACACACACACACACACACACACACACACACACACACACACCCGGCCGGGACTGTCCTCCATCTCCCCGAGTGACCGCTCCTTCACGTGCACTTCTGAAGCACGATGCCCCCTGCTGTGAGGCTCTTCTCACATTTGTGATTTACAGTGATTTGTGTAGCTGCGTTACCCATGCTGTCCCATCACTGCCAGGGGTCCCCAGCCTTTCTGGCACCATGGACCAGTTTTGTGGAAGACAATTTTTCACGGACGGGGCCATGGGGGGTGTTTTCAGGATGACTCAAGTGCATTATTAGTACATTTACTGTCGGCTTTATTTCTGTTGTTACACCAGCTCCACCTCAGATCTCCAGGCTTTAGACCCTGGAGGCGGGGACAGCCGCCGTAAGCCGTGTCTCCCCCTCCCGCATCTTCTACCCGGCTCTTAGAACAATGCCAGAGAATTCGTGTAACTAATATCACTTGACCCCCATCAATGCCCTTTCACCCCCCCCCCCACCTGCCGTGACTTGTGCCCCTTGAACTCTTGTAGCGATAACCATCCAGACCAACCCGTCTCCTGGCCTTGATGCCCACACGCTATGCTGGGAAAGTCCTGCCAAGCACAAGCCAGACGATGTAAATTCCGATTTAAAATGTTAGCAGTCCCCCACTAGCCTCCAAATGCATCCTAAACTCCTCAGCACACTGAGCAGCACTTGCTGTGGTTTACAGTCTGCCTATCTGTGTGGCTATATATAGGTAGACATAGATATCATTTATTTACATATATCTCATGCAGATTGCATCCTTCAGACATGCTGAATTGCTTATAAGTTACTCAGACAGAGCCAGTCAGAGGCTGGAAGATAAAGCCACAGCGGCAGGGGTTGGGCCTTCCAGACGTCTGCAGGTCCTCGTGCTCAGGGACCCGTCAGCACACCCCCGGAAGAAGCAGGCGCCCGATTACACCCCTGCCACGACGCGGGACGGGCTTTCAGGGCTCCTTTGGGTCGGGGAGGCACTCGGTGCCGCATTTCACTGGGCGTCTGACCCGGTTATTGGGCAACCCACTGGGAGCCGGCCTCCGCACAAAGCTCTCCACGGAGCCACCTCAGACCAAAGGCGGTGGATCCAAGCCACAAGGAGGCCGCCCCGTTGTCTGGGTCCTGCGTGGTGCAACTGGCCCGGGGAGCACCCATTCTCTGTGACAAGCCAGGATGTGCAGAGCCTTCGATGACATGCATGAAATAGCATCACAGGCCTTGGGTTGTGAGGGAAACCTGCCGTCTCCCGCAAGCAGTCAGGGCCCTTGTGAGCGGCTGGCTCCCCGGAGAGCAGGATGCGTGCAGAACACCCGGCATCGCGGAGTCTCGGGACTGGAGCCGGCCAGCGCGTGTGCACGGGGGTGGGGGCGCTCCAGCCCCGACAGCCCTGCGCCACAGCCCGCCTGCCTCCCCACTCCCGTCTACACTGGGGGTCCCCGTAACAAGCTGCTTCAGTGGGAGAAAAGGAGCCTGGCTCACGAGGGGGGCACCTCTTGAGCTGACACCAGACGGCCGGGCCTCAGCCTCTCCATAGGGATCCTGAAAGAAAACCCTGCCCACGGCAGACACGGAGACCGGTCAGTGGCCTGTCTGAGTGCCAGAGCGTGGACGGACACAGATTCACGGGTGAGGGTTAAGCGACGGCGGGAGGAAACGGGGCTGGCAGACCAGTGACGAGGTCTGCGGGGAGGGTGCAGGGGGCCCGTCAGGGCAGACGTCCCATGTGTTGATGCCCGTGCCTCCGTGCACACGCCTCAGGGATGGCGTCACTGCAGAGGGTCCCCCCCTGGCCAGGGGGCTGGCCCGCCCCGGAGCCCACCCCACTTTTCCCCGTGTGGATGCCCACGCCCCCTACTGCAGAGGGGCCTCCCCTGGCTGGGGGGCTGGCCCGCCCCAGAGCCCACCCCACTTCTCCCCGAGGCCCCGCCCCTGTGACAGCGGCAAGTCGCAGTGACCGCGGCGGCAGGCGTGAGGCCGTGCGTGGGCTCCACGAGGCCCCTTTTCACCCCAGGGCTGCCGAGGCCTCTGTGGGTTCCCAGGGCTGCCTAAGGGCCACAGAGCGGGCGGGGCTGCAGACAGCAGAGGCTCGTCCTCTCGGTCTGGAGGCTGGCAGCGTGGGCTCAAGGACCAGGCCCCACCCCTGCACAGGTGCAGCCGCGCCCCCTCCGCCGAGGGCAGCGCTGGCCGCCCTGGTTCTGCTGTCTCGGGCTGCGTCCCGGCCATCCCTGTCTCCATCGTCGCGTGGCATCCTCCCTCTTGGCAAGGTCTCAGTGCTCAGGGGGTCACCAGGGGAGGGGCCCTCACATCCTCAAAGGCCTCCCTTCCAAAACTGTTACCTGCATGGGCACCAGGATTTAAGACTTAAGCCTACCTTTTGGCAAACCTGACTCACCCCACAGCACGGTGGCTGCCGAGCCCTCAGTCGTGGACAGAAGAGGACAAAGCTGAGCCCCTCAGGCGGCACATTTCTGAGTGGGGAGGGTTCCCACGGAGGAAGCGATGATGTCTGCATGGTAGACGGGCAGTGGGGCCCAGCCTGGACCACCACACCACACACTCTGTCATCTGGGAGACGCTAGGGAAGTCAGGAAATGCCCTCCTTAGGAGGTTACACACGACCAGGTGCCGGCTCCCTGTGGGATCAGGGTGCTTGCCACAGACTCGACTGCATGTCTGAAACCAGAGCTGAAAACACAGATCTCAGCATCAAGGATGAGAAGTGGGAGGGACTCCTCATGTCTACAGCTAGTAATACCCTAGAGACGTTTATCCTGTGTCTCTGGACCTTCAGGCTCCTTGGTTTAGAGTTACTAATCCCCCAGGTGGCGCAGGGTAGAGAGTATGCCTGTAATGCGGGAGACCCGAGTTCAGTCCCTGGGTGGGAAGATCCCCTGAAGAAGAGGTGGCAACCCACTCCAGTATTCTTGCCTGGAGAGTCCCATGGACAGAGGGGACTGGCAGGCTGCAGTCCCTGGGGTCGCAGAAGAGTCAGACAGGACTTAGTGACTAAACTCAACTAAACTCCAAGTGGAAATACTTCCACTGGTGCCAGCAACAAAGCTTCCACTGAACGGGAAGCTGACAAGGCCGCTTTGTCATTTGGGGCTTCTCATGGCACTGAATTGTTGGGCAAAGAAAGGAGTTGCTGCATTGTCTGGGGTGAGTTATCCCAATTATCGGGGAAAATAGAGCTGTCTCCACAATGGGGACAGGGAGGGACGTGTCTCGATGGCAGAAATTCTTCGGTGCGTCTCAACCACCTCCCAGTGAAAGCAAAGAGATAAGTACAGCAATTCGACAAAAGCAAGAGAACCAAGGACCGAGACGGCTCAAGAATGAGGTCTGGGCCACCTCCGCCCCTGAGAGCAGGAAAACAGGGTGAAACGGGAGACGCTGTCAACATCACGGTCCCAGCCTCCAGCTGCAAGGCCGGTTGAGGACACGAGGGCGGCCGCCTCTGTACGTGCTTTCTTTGTGAGAGATCTGTGTTTGTTTATGATTCTTGCAGGGAGTGGTTTCATAGCTGTGTCCGATGCTTTCCAGCCTCGTGGACTGTCACCCACCAGGCGCCTGTGTCCATAGGATTGTCCAGGCAAGAATACTGGAGGGGGTGCCACGCCCTCCTCCAGGGGACCTTCCCCACCCGGGGATCCAGCCTGGGTCTCCTGTGTTGGCAGGTGGGTTCTGTGCCACCAGCGCCACCTGGGAAGCCCTCAACTCATCTTAGAGCGCATCAAACTCATCCACACCCAATCCCAAATTCTAATATTTATCAGTTTAATATTGTTACTGGTATGTTATCACATACCAGTACCCAAAACTAGAGCCCTTATCATTATTTACAAGCGGGGCGTGGCTCACCTCCGGCAGGTCAGCACAGACTCCCGGTCCCTTGCTCCCAGCCTG
>SJYC01008638.1:0-11280 GCA_006408675.1 Madoqua kirkii
CTACGGTTTCTCCCATCAACCTCCTGCATCTCTCCTGTCTTCTCCTTAACAGAAGGCCTTGCCATCTGCTGCCACCATAGCCTGGGAAGCCCCTCAGTGCTAGGGGTGATAAATCAGCCATCTCTCTGCTCTCAGCAGGGACTCTTCCACACCCACAGGCTCCAGGAACGATTTTGTGCTGTTTCCTGCTCAGGAGGCTAGAGGTCCATGATCATTTCCCTCTGTCTCCTACATACACACACCGCAGGGCCAGGATAGTCTGGTGGTCACTATGCTTTCACACAGCTCTCTGTCCTCTCTTTTCCCAGGGTCAAAACCTTCCTTTCCCAACTGGCTTACCCTCCTCACCTCTCTGCTCTGCATGTGGCATCAGCCTCCCCTCCCCCAGCACAGGGGGAGAGCTTTTTTCTCGGCAGCTCTGCCTGGTACAGCCTGGTGCATCTTTCCACCTCATCAACTTTTCATCTCTTTGCAAACGGAATCAAGAAGTCTCTCCCTCCTCCCTGCCTCTCTCTCCTTCTCCTTTGCTATTAGCTTCATGAGTGGGGATGTTAATGTATTCACTAGACAATGTCTTCACACTGCTGTTTCCTGTAATTACAGTCCCTTCCCTCCCACTGTCCCAGCCCACCTGACTGTAAAGTGCTTGGAGGAGGGACAGTGTGGAGAAAAGACGCAACACAGGCTGAGGTCGAGTAGTGTCATGTTAACATTCAACAAAGTAAGACCAGTAATCACCTCTGCAGGAGCTCATTAACAGCTGGTAACACATGGAGGTCAATGCACCAAAGATTAAAAAAAAAATGTGATTGATACAATTGGGGACCCCTCCACTAGAGGATGGGGAACTGTACCCATATTACCAACAACAGTCACCCCAAGAAATGCAAGCAGCCACATCCGTCCTCCTTCAGTGGGTAGATCCACTATACTTGTCATGTAGATCAGCGACATTGTCACTGGAGACCCGGATCCAGCCATCCTCCCTGACATGGTAGAGGCTGACGGAACCTCCGGAGTAGGCATCTCTGTAGGTGGCTTGGTCATATACAGAGCCAGAGCCTACAGAGAAGGTAGCCCCCGAGATCCGGTTTCCTTCACTGTCCACGTAGTAGAGGCCAGGGCCTCTCTTATCCCAGCCACAGATCATGGTGCCCATGGACAGCCTCATGCCTTTATACTGATACACCATGTTGGCAAGCAGCTTGGAGGCAGCTGCTACGGAGATGCGCTCCTTGTTTCGAAGCTCATAGATTCGACATTGCCGAGCCAACAGCCGCTCCCAGAAGCTGCAATCCGCTGCACCCCCAGCCATGGTGCCCAGCAGGTAGGGGTTGATCTCTATCACTTTCTTTACCGTCTGGGAGGCGATGTAGGCACCGGCTGTGGCCCGGGAATCTGCTGCAACAATGACTCCGTGGCGAAACTTGAAGGCCAGGGTGGTGGTTCCATGAAGCATTTCAATTCTCGGCTCGTCTGGGACACCCCAGCTGGGCGCGGCCAGGCTCAGTCCATCGCTGGGACTGCCTGGACCCAGGTCCAGCAGATCCGCACGACCCCCGAGTCCAAAAAACCCGCGCCGGTTCACCGGTAGCGGCCTCTCCAACACGCTGGCCAGCGCCATGTCTAGTAAGGGCCGATACAACAATTTTATTTTAAGCTGACAGTATCTAAAATAGGCCATAAATTACATCTTTTCCAACTACTTAAACTTCTTGAAATATTATTAACCTAAAAACATGGGAAGACATACATAGTTTTTCAAAATTTCTTTAGAGTTTCAGAACAAGAAGAGTCTGAAGCACACAGAAGAGTGGTTTCTTCCACGACCTCCCAAATTAGGTCTTTATTAGCAGATCAGGATTAAAATGGTGTTAAGAACCTGATGCTGTGGAACACTTTCATCTTTGCAGTTTATTCATTGGTCATCTCTGAGTCCTTCTTGGGGCAGAACAAACCTTTTTCGCCTGTTCTGAGTTAGCACCTAGCCTGTGCAGGTTTAAGCTGGGATTTTCCTGTCACTGTTTGACAGGGAGAGATGGACAGAGACACAGGCCCCAGCCTGGGTTTCCCAGTGGCCCTCCTCCATGGGGTGCAGGTGGGTGGGGATGAGGGTGGAAATCATGACATGTAAGGATGGTGGAAGACCCCTGGGTGTCTTGATTTGGGCACAGGAAGACTCTGGACACTAAGGCCAGATGAAAGACGCGGCTGTCATAACCATTTTCAAACACTTAAACATCCATCATGTTAAAGAGAGTTAGGCTGGGTCTGCTTGATAGAGGTCAGATCACGGGGACAAAGTCTCAGAGTGGCAGATCACACGGCCATCAAGAACAAATACAACTTCTAATGAAAACTAAGAGAGGCATCTCGTGGAAAAATGAGGTTGCTGTCCCTGGGAGAATTCAAGCAGAGGCTTGATGATCACTGCGAAGGATGCTGTAGATTCTGCCACTGGGTGGGGGCCCGGTTGCAGCACCCCGGGAGTCAGTGGTTGTGCCCGGGTGACTGCCCCCCAAACATCTGGCTCATGACAGTGGTATTCAGAGCTGTTGCCATGTATGCTGTACTGATAACCTCAAGCAAAGAAAACCTCTGCTCAAAGCTTGCTCCCAGGAAGACTGGACAGCAGGGCTTTACAGCTCAGTTAGACCCTAGGTCCTGTGTTTCCTTTAGGAGGTTTTCATTTGAAGCTTGATTTTAACCCTAAATGGGGTACCCTACTGGATATTCTGTCTGCTGAAAAATGGTTGGATTTTTTCTAGAGGGGAAGCAGCAGAGAAAAGAGTGAAATGTACACTTTTCCAGAACTTCCAGCACCTCTGCTCATAGAAGTTGTTGCAAGATTCAAGAGCTTTTGAGTAAATGACTATAATGACAACCAGCCCCCACCACCCCTAGGATGGAGTGACCAATCTCTTGGGGCTTGGATGGAGACAAGAGAGGAGAGAAGTGAGGTGGCGTGGATGGGAGGAAACACAAGGTAACTCCCGCAGGCCCACAGTCTGTATGCCCCCTAAATAACCCTGAGTCCCCAGTCCTCCAACCACTGTTCATGCCAGGTCACTTGCTCTCAGGTAAGCAGCTGCAGGATGCCTTTCCAGGGACGCAGTACAGTTTCTCCCTAGCATCTTGGCTCCCTCTTCTGGACACTTTTCCCAGCTAGTTTTATTTTTGCCTTTTCGCTCACTTTCAACATTCCTTAATTTTCTGATCTTCCAAAGTCATAATGGGAAGAGCCTTAATGAGATCAATCTCCAACCTTCTGATTTTACAAAAGAAAAAGCGAAGTTCCTAGAGGAGGCAGAGCTGCTCAGAGTCCTGCTGCTGGCTGCTGGCTGGGCTGCTCTTGGCTGAGACATTGCTGGGAAGAACTGGGAAGTGGATAGGGGTTCACAAGGCCCACTTTCATAGCAGAGAATGTCACTCACAATCTCTACACACCTGCCTTGCTCACAAAGCATATCCTTCCCCCCACTCACCCATTAATAAAATTGAACCGTTAAACTGAGATCTTGCCACAGGGGGAGACTGTCTTGTGTTCTGAGATTGAGAGGGAATCGGAGCCTGAGGTTGAGCTAAGGACAGATCTCAGGGCTTGTATTCATTACATAAACCTGTGAATTCATAAAAACTGCCTGGAATATGCTTTCTGTTTCCAATGTCTACCTGTCCTCTACCTCCATGATTCTTGGGCTTGGCTATACACTAGAATCACATAGGAATCACTTCAAAAAGGCTGATTCCAGGATCTCCAGTTGAATGGTCATTTCACTCCCGGGTACTTCAAAAGCAGAGCTACCAAACCTCCCTTTTTGGTCTCACCCCATGTCCCACCTTCTCTGTGAAGTCTTCCTCTACTATATGGATACCCTGTCTATGTTTCTATTCATTTCGTTACCTGGGATTGACAATATTTTTAATGTACTTTTTTTACTTTAATATACTTTCTATGTATATATGCTATGTATGATGAATTAATATTCCAAGAAAATGTAAGTATTATTTAAAATATAAAATGCTCACTGTCTGAATTTTTGACATGCATAAAATTTAAAGACAGTTTAATATTTAGAACTTTCAATTCTTTGCTAAACTCCGTTATACCTATTAGGCAAAAATCTGCTTGACCAGATCCCATGAGTCTTTGTTCTGAAGGCCAAAAGGCTTTGGTTAGAGACTTAGTAGAGACCCTGAATATGTACTTATTTTGCCTTTTAATTCCAGGGGTAGCTAGATAATTTGCTATTAAGAATTTACATGGCAGGGTGGTCAGTTGGCATATCAGAAAAAGCCACACCCCACACACAGCCTGCAAGTCCTCTGTTATTCACATCTCAAAATCAGTAGCCAAGTCTCAGGTAATTAGCAACTAATGTACATATGAGTTGTTACAGGTTATTTCCCATGAGCTCACCAAGGACAGTCCTTTTTTGGAATGTATAGGGTTTAAACACTCCAAGCCTGCTGACTTAACCCTTTCCTATGTGCTGGGCTGTGCTGCGCTTCGTCATTCAGTCGTGTCCGACTCTTTGCGACCCTATGGGCTGTAACCCGTTTCTCTGTCCACCGGGATTCTCCAGACAAGAATACTGGAGTGGGTTGCCATGCCCTCCTCTGCAACCCTTTATTATAACAGATAATTTACTGTTTTTATTAATCTGGCTTTAATGAAGTAAACTCAATCATTAATAATTTCAAAATCTACCTCTGGAAAAAATTAACTATTAAAAAAATACATTAAAACATGTAAAAAGGGACATGCATTTTTCCTTTGGCCTCAGGCTCTAATCTGGCCCAGCCCAGCACTGTCGGTTCTTTATTTCAAAATTTAACATTTCCTTCCCCGTGAATTTTTCGCATGAATTTTTATTTTTACAGATAACATCATGATTGCTGAGTTTTTTGATACTCCTTAAGTTTGAGAAACCTATATGCAGGTCAGGAAGCAACAGTTAGAACTAGACATGCAACAACAGACTGATTCCAAATAAGAAAAGGAGTACATCAAGCCTGTATATTGTCACCCTGCTTATTTAACTTATGTGCAGAGTACATCATGAGAAACGCTGGGCTGGAAGAAGCACAAGCTGGACTCAAGGTTGCCAGGAAAAATATCAATAACCTCAGATATGCAGATGATACCACCCTTACAGCAGAAAGTGAAGAGAAACTAAAAAGCCTCTTGATGACAGTGAAAGAGCAGAGTGAAAAAGTTGGCTGAAAGCTCAACATTCAGAAAACGAAGATCATGGAATCAAGTCCCATCACTTCATGGGGAATAGATGGGGAAACAGTGGAAACAGTGTCAGACTTTATTTTGGGGGGCTCCAAAATCACTGCAGATGGTGATTGCAGCCATGAAATTAAAAGACACTTACTCTTTGGAAGGAAAGTTATGACCAACCTAGATAGCATATTCAAAAGCAGAAACATTACTTTGCTAACAAAGGTCCATCTAGTCAAGGCTATGGATTTTCCAGTGGTCATGTATGGCTGTGAGAGTTGGACTATGAAGAAAGCTGAGTGCTGAAGAACTGATGCTTTCGAACTGTAGTGTTGGAGAAGACTCTTGAGAGTCCCTTGAACTGCCAGGAGATCCAACCAGTCCATCCTAAAAGAGATCAGTCCTGAATGTTCATTGGAAGGACTGATGCTGAGGCTGAAACTCCAATACTTTGGCCACCTGATGTGAAGAGTTGACTCATTGGAAAAGACCCTGATACTGGGAGGGATTGGGGACAGGAGGAGAAGAGGACAACAGAAGATGGGATGGGTGGATGGCATCACCGGCTCAATGGACATGATTTTGGGTAAACTCCAGGAGTTGGTGATGGACAGGGAGGCCTGGCGTAATGTGATTCATGGGGTCGCAAACAGTCGGATACGACTAAGTGACTGAACTGACTGACTGACTTAAGCTTTACATCCAAAATTAGTCCCTCATTCACCACATCCTGGTGCTGGCCCCACAATCATCAATTGTGTTGCCTCTCATTTTTTTGCATTCATATTCCATTGACTTTAACACTCTTTCATCACATTATAGAACTATATAAGTCATATGACTAGGATATACTGGGCCAACTGTTACAGTAGCATAGGAGATCTATTTTTTTTATTTTCATTTTTTAAAATGTTTTTTAGGGACTTCCCTGGTGGTCCAATGGTTAGGAACACTGCCTTCCAGTGTGGGGAACACAGGCTCAGTCCCTGGTTGGGGAACTAAAATCCCACATGCCACAGGGCAGCCAGGCCTGCAAGCCGCAACTACCGAGCCCCCCCGGGCCACAGCTAGAGAAAGCCCATGCGGTGCAATGAAGGCCTAGCACAGCCAAAATTAAAAGAAATGCACTAAATTTTTAAATTTCATATTGGCGTATGTTGATTAACAATGCTCTGTTAGTTTCAGAAGGGCAGCCAAGTGATTCACTTATACATACACATGCATCCTTTTGCAAATTCTTTTCCCACTTTAGGTTATTACAGAATATTGAGCAGAGTTCCCTGTGCTGTACAATAGGTCCTTGTTGGCTGTCTATTTTAAATGTTATTGCTTCTCATTTTTAGAACCCAAATAGCACCAAGTCAGAAAGGCCTCCCTCATCACCTGGCCTACAGTCACACCCTCCTGTTTCTTTTTATCAATTCATACTCTGAAATTCTTATTCTTATTGTTTCCTGTCTATCCCTTCCTCCCAACCAATAAAAGCTTCTTAAAAGCAGAAACTGTGTTCATCTTGTCCACTGATGAACTCTCAGACTTCAGCAAAGTATCCCTTACATAGTAGATGCTCAGTAAATAGTTGCTTTGAGCCGCCACCTGGGGGCTGAAGACTTTTGGCCGGATGGGCACACAGAGCAGGCACCCAGGTGAGGGTCCCTATCCTGTGACTGCCAAGCTGCCCTCTGCGGCTTGAGGGGTCCAGTGGCTCAAAGGAGCCACAGAGACAAGTCCAGAGGCTTCCACTGGATACATGAGTGTTTCATGCGTTTCAGTCAAGTCTGACTCTTCACAACTCTGTGGACTGTAGCCCACCAGGCTCCTCTGTCCATGGGATTCTCCAGGCAAGAATACAGGAGTGGGTGGCCATTCCCTTCTCCAAGGGATCTTCCCAACCCGAGGAGCGAACCTGCATCTGTCTTATGTCTCTTGCATTGGCAGGCAGGTTCTCTACCATCGTGCCACCGGGGAAGCCCAAGGAAGCCTCTAGCTATCTCCAGTTGTACCAGTTTAACACGAAATATTTACAAATCGCAGACAAGCTGCACTCTTTTCGAGTGCAGGAAGCACCTTGCATATTCAGACTTCATGTCATTCAAATGAGCTGCGTGTAAACTCTCCAGCCTTGCAGAAAACACCCCTTTCCTATCTCCTCTGAGCTTATTAAGAGGTACTTTGGCCCGTGGTGTGTCCTGGGAAAATGATTCATCCTTTTCCAGTGGTGATTTGTGATTCCAGGCACCTGTTGTTAAAATATGAGCACCTCTAAAGGAAGTCAGGAGCGGGTCCTCAGAGGGGAGTGCTTGCGTTCTCATGCCTTAGATTCTGAGTCTTGCGTTGCCTTCCGCTCTTGCTCAGTTGATACTGCCATGCTTTGGGGGCCCTGAGCCTTCTCTGTACATTTCCTAATGCCAAAATCTCTCCTTCTGCCCCCTAGATTTGCCCAGGCACAGTCTCTGAGGCCTTCCCGTCTCACTCAGGGTACCAGCAGGGCCCTTGCAGTGGCCACGCCTCTGCTCCCTCCCTCCCTGACTCAAAGTTTGAAGCTTCCTTGTCAAAGCACAACTTGTCTCTGCTCTGTAGACAGATCCTATTAAACGGGTAGAAAGGAGAGAGCTAGAGGTTTCCCTGGGCTTCCCGGGTGGTGCAGTGGTAAAGAGCCCGCCTGCCCGTGCAGGAGACATCAGCGAGGGCAGTTCGATCCCGGGTCAGGATCCCTCCCCGTGCCTTGCTTGCCGTCCCTGGCAAGCCTCCCAGCCGGCCTCTCTCAGGTGCCTTTTCTGCTTCCACGGCTTTCACCCCCTCAGGGCTTTTCCTGTGAGGTCTTCTGTCTACTTCATTTAAACTTACACATAACCTTGTCATTTCATATCCTGCCACCATTTATCTTTCTCTATGCCATTACTACAGTCTAGCATAATCTACTTTTTCCTTATTTATTTGTTTATTATCTCTCTCCCCTTGTGAGAATGCTAAGCTATTTTATTCTCTTCTTCTTAGGAGTAGCCTCACTTAAGCTTGGTTCTTTCCAGCGTGAAGAGGACGTTTGAGTGATGTGTTAGTTCCCTAGGGATGGCTGACATGACAAAGAACCCCAAACTGAATGGCTTAAAGCCATGGAAATGTACTGCCTCACAGTCCTGGGGCTAGAAAGCCCAGTCAGGGTGTTGGCAGGGCCGCACCTGTCTGAAGCCTGCAGGGGAGGATCATCCCTCCTCCTCCACCCTCCAGTGGTTTGCAGGAAATACCTGGGGTCCTGGGCTTGCAGGTGGGTCGCTCCAGTCTCTGCCCTTGTTGTCACATGGCCTTTTCCCTGTGTGTGTCTATGTCCCTCTGTGTCCTCTCCTCTTTTCATAAGGTCACCAGTCACACTGGATCACAAGCCCATCTACCCTGGTGTGACCCATCTTAGCTAATTACACATGCAATACCTACTGTATTTCCAAATAAAGTCACATTTTGTGGTCCTGGGGTGATTAGGACTTCAGTGTATATTTTTTTTTCCTAAAGGAACACAACTCAACCCTCGAAAGGCAACATCTCAGCACGTCCTTTTCCAGTAGCTGTTCTATCCCGTGAAGACAAAGATACGGGGCTGGAGACAGTCTTCCTTCCTGTCTTGACTGTTTACTCCACAAGCAGTCACAGAGCCAGGCATTTGCTATCACTGGAGATCAAAAGGTGACATGTGAGTCTTCCTCCGAAGACCACCAGACCGGGTGTCAGCCCGCATAGAGCCGTGGTGATGCTGCCGGCTGGTCCTGTGCAGGCCCACGCGTGGGAGGGCCTCCCCTCCAGGGTCACCTGTTGCATCCACCTCTGGCCCCTCCCACAATACATGCATCCCCAGCCTCCACAGCTTTGGCGTGTGGGGAGGCGTATAATTTAGGGTTTCGTTTTTATGCTCTAGATGAAAGTTTATGTTCTACTACTCCTTCAGTGTGTGTTACTCCATAAATTAGGCTGTAAAATTCTCTCACACACAAAATTATCTTTTGAGTCAAGCGTTTTGCCATTCCTGCTCAAGCTTGTCTTAAAGCTTGTTCCACAAGCAGCCGATGAAGTCTCTGTCAAGCTCTTGCCCCTCACTCCTCACATGTACCACCCGCAGGTAAGCTTGGCCCTGGAGCTGCAACCAGTTTGAAGCCCAAAGTCAGTAAACTGTCCAACTCAGTCACAAATGCTCATCCTCCCTCAAACTGCATCCCAGTTCCAACAAGGGGAGTGCTTCCTTATAACCAAGCCTGGCCGCAGTCTGGTTGTAGGAACCAAATCCTTGTTTTGTCCTAGCGCCCTCGGCTTTACCTGATTCCCTGTCAAGTCGTATCCTGGTTTTCCAAGGACAAGACTCGGCATCTCCCCCCACAGTCTTGCCTTGATCTATGACCCCCTCCTTAAGCCCAGGTCTCAGTACTTTGTTCCAGTATTTGCAGTGGTTTCCCATGGATGCCTGGACCTGGCGAGATCTTGCATCCAGATTCCCAATGCTGGGAGTCACCCACCTGTGAGGATCCCTGTGACCCTTTTCTGGTAACTTCACAGACTCCCTGCTCGTCGCTGGGGGGTCGGCTTAGCTTTGGGGTCGGTGTCCCATGGCACACCGAGGCAGCACTGTGGACTCTCACCACTGGGCAACCAAATCCTGATTAGAACTTATAAAATTGATTAGTGTTTGAAAAGACGCTTTCCTGAACAGGATGCCATCTGCTGTGGATGAAAGGTGAGGAATGAGCGAACATCTCTGCTCATGCACTGCAGGCGGAGCGCAGACTATGCAGTCAAGCACTCTACCCCAACGGGAGAGGGTGTGCAGGGTGGGCTGGCCGGGTGCTTTTGCAGACCCCACGACACACTGTGGAGCTGCAACAATGATCATGTTTCATGTTTTAACCACCTCCCACTTGTCTACTTTTGTCTTTTGATCATTTCAGATGTGTCAACAAATATTCTGGTATTTAAAGCAAGGCTTGATACATACACAAAAAAGTTAAAGAAATATGACAAGATCGAGTTTATTCTCCTCTTTCATAATACCCTCCAATCATCAGTCGGCCCCTCCCCTTCTAAAGTTAATCAGTGCTGTGGGTGGGAATATTGCTGGCTGCTTGGCAGTAATGATCAGAAAGCATCAAGCATGCCCATCCCCTGTAACCCAGAGGTTCCACTTAGGGATTTTCTTTGCTAATATGCGCATAAGTTCATTCATGGCGGCATGATTTGAAATCACACCAGACTGGAAGCCACCTGAATGTCCTCTATGAGAGACTCCTGGTGGCACAAAGCCCTGAGGCTTGTCCATGGAGACACTGGTTTAGCCATTTCAGAGATTAGTTTTCCAGAACATTTTCTGGCAAGGAGAGGACATTGTGTATATAGGTCGAAGATCACATGAGTTCAGGGTCAGAAAAGAGAGCCAAAACTAGCTGTGAATGAGGGGAAGGTGGGTAACTATGTGTCCTCATGGGGAAAAAGTCATAAAATATATATCCAAAGGGTGGAGGTTATGGAGATGGGACTCAGCCTGTTAGAGATGGGCTGGGAGGAAAGGTGATGTCATTAGATGAAGGATCTGAAAGTAGAAACGGCAACTGTCAGAGAGAAAACTTGAGTTTTGTATTTTTCACTATTGTAACTTGAGTGGCACCTCTTACAAGAAATGTCATTTCTCAAAGCTTCCCCTTTTCCTGACAGTGCTGCTGCTGCTGCTAAGTCGCATCAGTCGTGTTCGACTCTGTGCGACCCCATAGACAGCAGCCCACCAGGCTCCCCCATCCCTGGGATTCTCCAGGCAAGAACACTGGAGTGGGTTGCCATTTCCTTCTCCAATGCAGGAAAGTGAAAAGTGAAAGTGAAGTCGCTCAGTCGTGTCCGACTCTTCGCAACCCCATGGACTGTAGCCTACCAGGCTCCTCCGTCCATGGGATTTTCCAGGCAAGAGGACTGGAGTGGGGTGCCATTGCCTTCTCTGCCTGACAATGCAGACCCCTGAATTTAGTACCCATTTTACATAAAGCACATTCACTCCATAGCCTATTTGCTGCCCAGAAATTTCT